>JAYRBW010087905.1:0-21985 GCA_036023295.1 Invenusta paracnida
GTACTGCATACACCCACGGTTATGATTTTGACAAACTTCTTGAATTGGACAGTTTCCATGATCTGGCTAAAACAGACAATGACAAGGTCAAACCAATTGTCATGAATTTTGTTGACGGGGGTCCTGATGAAAATCCTTGCTATCAGAAAACATTATAAGTGGCCATCAAGCATTTCATCCAACATGATCTTGATGTGTTTATTATTGCCACATTAGCCCCAGGCATGTCATGTTATAATTATGTCGAGAGGCAAATGGCTCCATTGAGTAAAGAACTGGCTGGAGTTGTACTGCCCCAGGATACTTTTGGGTCCCATTTGGATAGTTTGGCCAAGACAATTGACGTTGAACTAGAAAAGATAAGCTTTCAGAGAGCTGGTGAAACTCTTTCTACAATCTGGGGTTCCCTAGTACTAGATGGTTACCCTGTCACAGCCGAATATGTTTGCCAGAAATCTCTATCTACAGAACCATTGGATGAAAAATGGAGTTCTAAGCACTGTCGAGTATCACAATATGTGCTCCAAATTGTCAAGTGTACAAATGCTGATTGCTGCAGCCCAATGCAGTCTAATTGGAGTGATGTTATTCCAAACAGATTTCTTCCTGGACCTGTCCCAATTTGTTCTACGTCCAAAGGACCTATTATCCCGGAGAAAAATGATATGAAGGAAAATGATTCCTTCTTGAATCTATGGCAAAGACTTGTATTTCGTGGACTAGTTCCGCACTTTTCTCATGAGCTAGAGCTCCCATATGACACATACTGCCCCAGCCTTTCCCAAGTTGAAATTAAAAAGAGGGTGTGTGCCGTATGTAATCAATATTTCCCATCAATGGCAGCCCGAAAACGCCACTCCAAAATGCACAAATTCATTGCCACTGACCCTGAATCAGAAGATGATGAACCAGCTCCAACTCCATATCCAAAACCAAATCCTCAATTTGTACCAATATTCAGAAATATTTTCGAGGCATTACAGTCACCATGGATGGAAGTGGATGATCACATGTAAATATCATGGACACTTTAAAATCAGTTTTTTATTATTATTCTGAAGTTCAAAATAGGAAATAAACTTTCTAGCTTGTATTACCTAGTTAAACTATAGTTCTATATATTAAATATGCAAATATACACATCTACACCAGGAATAAAAAATCCCCTTTTAATTTTTTTACATACGTACTAGGGGTGGGGGGTTGGGATTTGTACGACGTGGGGGGGGGGGGTTAAAATTATTTTAAAATGTGTGTTACATACTTTATGGATGGCCCCTAAGCTAGAGGTGAGAGAGAGTTACAGTTAGGTTAAGAAATTATTGATTGACTAAGAGAGGGGGAAATGAGTTACAAAGCAAAAGTAAACACCTGAGAGACACGGTAGCTTATTCTTGATAAGAAACTTCACAGGTAATCCAGAGAATTTCTACCTTTACAACTGTTCATAAGATGGTCTGCACATTTGATTGTTAGAGCTTCTAATGCTAGTATCTTAAAATAATTCAGTTCAGAGTGAAGGATCAAATGCAAGGACCATCTTATGAATAGTTGCAAAAGTAGAAATACCCTAGATTATCTGTGAAGCTTCTTATCAAGAATCAGATGCTCTATCTCTCTCAGCTGTTTACTCATGCACTGTAACTCATTTCCCCCTTTCTTAGTCTATCCATTGATAAATAATTCTTATGACTGTAACTCTACCTCACCTCTGGCTTATTTCTGTCTTAATGCTTATAATTGGTGTTAGATTGGATACTCTATCTCTCTCTATTAATCTATTTTTACTTTATGTTGCATACCATAAGCGAATTTGTACCATTTGTGAATGGGACAAATGTTTGGAGGATACAATATGCTGTATCCTCTAACTGTTTGTTGCAGCAGTTGAAGTTTATGACTTCAGAATATAAATCAATTATGACAACCACAAGATTAGATTACATACATAATTCTTAAAAATATAACAATTATTATTCTTTTTAACAACTTAATTGATCAAAAGATTGAATTTACTAGGTCAAATATTATGAATAATTAACAATTAGACATAAGACAGTTCCATTTGCCAATGGTTTGTATCATTGGATACAGCATATTGTATCCTTTAACCATTCATTGCAGCCATGCAGTTGGCGAATATCAAGTTTATGACTTCAGAATATGAATCAATTATGACAACCACAAGATTATATTATACTTAATTCTTAAAAATAACAATTTTATTCATTTTAATAACTTGATTGATCAAAAGATTGAATTTACTAGGTTGAATATTACAAATAATTAACAATTAGACATAAGACAGTTCCATTTGCCAATGGTTTGTACCATTGGATACAGCATATTGTATCCTTTAACCGTTCATTGCAGCCATGCAGTTGGCAAATATCAAGTTTATGACTTCAGAATATGAATCAATTATGACAACCACAAGATTAGATTATACTTAATTCTTAAAAATATAGCAATTATTATTCATTTTAATAACTTGATTGACCAAAAGATTGAATTTACTAGGTCAAATATTACAAATAATTAACAATTAGACATAAGACAGTTCCATTCTCCAATGGTTTGTACCATTTGGTTACAGCATATTGTATCCTCCAACCATTTGTGAATGGTATGAATGGTTTGCGAACAGTACAAATTTGCTTATGGTACACAACAGATATATATGTAAGTTAAAATTATACAGTCAATATATAACTTTAGACTCTATATTTACTCTATGAATTAAAGTATTATATTTATAAAAAATTGTCTATGTTTTAATTTGGTGACATTTTGACTTATTGTGGTGACATTATGACTTGGTAACATTTTGACTTAGTGGCATTTTGACAGGCATTCCAGTAGACTTCATGACCATGTCCATATAGCTGTCAGACAATTTTAGGCTATATAGCTGAGAATACTAATAATATATTTTATGACATAAAATTTTTTGTTCTAGAAAGGTAAATAAAACTAAAATAAAAAAATAATATATTAAAAATATTATGAATAATAGTTATAATCTTACTAATTACAGTGGTTATTAAAAAATTGGTTAGAAATAAGAGATAAATTAGTATAAAATAACAAATGTGGATATTATTAAAACATAGAAATTTTAAAATTGTGAGCAATTCAACAACCTGAGTTATGATGTCATAGAGCTTAGCTTTTTTTGCCATTTTTCATTACATCCATATAATCATTTTAAGTGATCATGTGGCTGTCTGATTTCAGGAAGCTGAGATAAAGAATTGGAATTGAAAAATTAATGACATAATAACTCAGGCTGATGATGTCATAGAGCTTAGCTTTGTTTTTATTTTGCATTGATCTATATTATCATTTTAATGGGACACATGGCTGTCTGATTTCAGGAAGCTAAGATTAAATATTGGAATGGAAAAATTGATAATATCATAGAGGTTAGCCTTTTTGCCATTCTGCATTCATCCATATATGGTAATTTTAAGGGGTCACATAACTTTGTCCAATTTGAGGAAGCTGAGATTAAATGTCAGAATAACTGTCAGAAAATATTATACACATTATTACCTACTAATTAAGTAGTGGAACCTAAATTAAATTCATTTTAAAAATAAATATAAAATAGTGTATAAAAATTAAATCAACATATCAATATATAATTATTAATATTGCATTTATTAATTAGTGACATATATATATACATATAGGTATATACCTCCATACTTGGAAACTTTGTTATTATTTAATCAAAACTATCATTAGGCCTGGTCTTTGCAGGCTCAATATTATGTAAATCCTGCAGAATGATGGATTTTCCAACTTTATTGATTACATTTCTTGCAGCAGTAACTTTTTGTTTCCACCAAGTTCTCAAACTTTTTTAGTCATTTTAAATATATTGTCATCTAGATGTCTCTGTTTCAGAAGTTTATTGAAAGCCCCCTGGGAAATAAATAATAGTAATTAATCTTACCATTATGTTGTTTTATGGTGTGAATTATTGTGCTGTTAATGTCTTTCACAATCAGGTATTGACCATAATCTGGCACTTATTTTATTTGGAATGGACATTATTTTTTAAAAGTACTACAATTATACAAAGAAAAACATTTATTTATATTCAGGGTGCCTCAAAAGTCACACATCATAAAGAAAATATCATAATAATATACAATGCATAATAAATACATAGTTATAGACAACATTTATTTTGTTATTATATGGACCTTAACTCTGACATATAATTATTTGTTTGCTGTTCAAGGTTGTATCTATGCAAGGAAAAAAGGAAGAGAGAAATTAGGACAGACTATTGACTAATTTTTGGTCTTCTCCTTTCTCCCCAAAACTACTATAATTATGGACAGCATACAATATCTCATGATTAGTGTGCTATGATTGACTGATACATTTTAACAAATACAATACAATCATTATAAGTATTTGGTAGCTATCTGTCATAAATAACTTCTTATCATAGCTGATGGACTTTTTGTTGCAAAATGAAAAAGTGTTGATTATTTTACTTTATGGTAATTTATCTACATATGCAGCTACAGATACATTTAATACTGATAACCCTGGCTGGAATATTAATCAATCAACAGTGTGTTGACCAGACTACTAACTACAGAAGTTCAAGATATCTAGAAGTGTCCATGACCTTCAGAGAAATGAACAACTTTCTACAGCCACTGATGATGCAATAGCAACTACGATAAACTTGTAAGTTCAAAGAAGTCTGTTTTGAAACTAAGCTAAGAATGTGTTGTCAGTCATGCATCATTCATTGGAGCTTGAAAAGACAACAGTTCCATCCATATAAAGTCCAGCTCATGCAGCAACTGCATGAAGATAATGCAGACAGATGTATGGAATTTTGTGAGTGGATGTTGCAACAATCCAAGAACTTTATTCAGTCAATGATGTTCAGTGATGAATCCATGTTTTATCTGTCTTCACATAATTCAGACATAAAACAGACATAATTCTTGTGATTGGTGTGATGCCAATCCTCACTGGGTGGATGTTTCAAATGTACAAGACCTCAAACAATAATATAATGGGTTATAATTTGAGGAAATTGAGTTATTAGCCCATTTTTCTTTGATGCACATGTCATAAAAGAGACATCTACATATATATGCATTAAGATTTTCTTGTACCTATTATTGATGAGTTACTGCTACAGGAATGACAACAACTATGGTTCCAACAAAATGGTGCACCTCTATACTTTGGTGTGAATGTATACAATTTTCTCAATACTGAATTCCTAAGACAATGGATAGGAAGCAAGCATGAGATTTTTCCAGCTTTTTGGGATCTATAGTTTTTCTAGAATAAAAAAATTCAATAAAATTATACTAGGGTGCTATAATTTGGTAAATTATGTGCTTCTTAAATTTCAAACTTTTCTGAGAAAATGTCCAACTGCTCATCAATAACACCAACTGCCATTATTGTTAATTTGCTAACTCATCTTATGTCTCACCAGCATTTCCTTTAATGGCTAATTTTCTGAGTTCCAGAACTGTTATGGCCAATGACTGAGGATGAACAATGTCACCAAACCATATATTTCTCATAGTTACATGTTCTGTATATATTTCAGTAACATAACTAACTTATTATTAGCTACTGTTTATTTATTGTTGTGTATAAATTTGTTGTTGCAAATAAATATATAGCAAAATAAAATTATTGTTTATCTTGACCTTGTGCAGCATATTTGAAATATAATAAAATGATAAAACCAAAAATACTGCAAACATATTTTATTATTAACTGAGCTTTTAAAAATCCACACCCTAGTCATTGGGTTAAAATAATGACTACAATCAGCAAGCGATTTGATGTGTATGAGTGTTGTATAGTAAACATTGTTCACAATATTAAAGTTGATTAAAAACTAATTAAAATACAGAAGTGAATAATAAGCATAGTTAAGAAACTAATTACTGGAAGTGAAATAATAGATGATGCAGAAAATGCAAAAATACAATATAACATGGCTGTGAAAATACAATGTATAAAATAAATAGTATATAATTAAATACAGAAACATAAGATTAAAAGATTGCTAAATGAAAATATACAGAATAAACAAAATCTAGAAAACTAAAAGGACACAGGTGCAAAAATGTGCTGCTCAGATAATGAGGTATTTTAATTCTTTACATTTTTGGCAGTGGTTGCTTGCAAAACACTTCAATTTTTCTGAAACAAATTTCTTCACCCCAGATCCTCCTCCCCTTTTTTCCACCCTCACATATTTAATATTAGGATATGTCAAGCTTTTTTAATCGCCCTCACTCTGGAATCAGTTCTCCATTGATGCACAAAATGTATTGAACAAGTTGTTAGTCACTGAACAATGTTTTAGGCTTTTTATGTGTTAATTATTTTTACATAATCATAATCTCCATAATAGATCTGTAATTCACATAATATTCTCACAATAAAGTGGATTCATTTCTGACTCATATTTTCCCTTTGATGTGTGAATTTTGGGACACCCTTTATGTATTATTATTGTATTATACTATAAAGATATAACTTTTCTATCCAGTAATACTTAATGTTGGTTTGGTCAAACTCCACTACCTTTGTAGATATATTCCCTTCCACCATTGAAGCATGTAAATACCAATGAATAATATTTCAATTCTTCTTTAATATGTCGCTTAATAACATTATTTCTTGCTGACTGTATTGATTTGAAATCTATCTTTGATAATAGAATTATTTGTTCTTCTTCATACTCATGTATAAACAATTCTAAATTCAAGTAACTATCAAATTTGTTTCTGACTTCCATGTTACTACTTTGAATTTATTGCACAATAACTACACCAATCTTGCTTATCAAAATTAAGAAAATTCATTTACTAAATCTGTTGACAATAAAAAGGTACCAATGCAGTCCAGTGTAATTAATAAAATGTAAATTTGATTAAAAAATCAAATTATATTTTTCTAATTTATTTATTATTCACACTTTTTATTATATCCAATAGTTTATCTTTCTTGGTATATCCAATAGAATCATACCATTTAATGGATATTCTGGGCTCAGCATTAATGTTACTTTCAATTCTATCTCCCATTACATCATATATTTATAATCATTATTTTGATTATATATAATTTCGTATTAGTTAATAAATTCCTCTAATTTTGTCATATTATTATCTCTAGTTTTATTTTATTGTTAATAAATATATCAAGTATTGCTGGTATTGGAGGTATTTATGGAATTTAAATCAAATCAAAAGTATATATTTACTAAAGTGATATAATTACAAGTGTGAAATCTTTTGGAATGAAAACATTTGTACAGAAAGTACTTAATAGTGACGATCTGCAATTTTAAAATATGTAAATGTGAGCTGGCATGAGAAAATATGTCGAAATTGTCATTTGTTATGTAAAATGTGTAAAAATGTCATATGTTATGTGAAATGTGTCAAAATTGTCATATGTTATGTAAAATGTGTCGAAATCCTAATTGGATAGTTTGTATATTAATACTATTATAAAGGAAAGTTAAATAAAAATAATATAACTTTTAATTTAATTTAAATTTCATTTAATTCATGACACAAGTGAAATACCTATACCTAGTTATATATGTTTACTTCATGTAGAGTTCCTTTTATTTCTCATGCATCTATGTTTTAAATTTGTATTAATGTTTAGTTTTTTTCTCTATTTATATTAAGTACTTTATTTTAGATAATTCATTATGTTGTGCCTACCAGTTTTTTAATACTTTTTTACCTCATAATTTGCTGTTTGAAGGTTAATCTTTATTTAATATGTGTATTTTATGATAAATTTTGGTCATCTACTTCTCATAACGACTATTATTGTTATAAGGAATTTTTACATAACTCCTTCAATTACTATAAATAATATATTAGTCTTGTTAATTGGAATAATAGTATGTATCTCCAATACTTTATTAGAATTTCGGCTTGTTGATTTCAGGTATGGACCATCTCCCACAGTAATGTCTGTAGTTCTCGTAGAGCGAATCCCCCTCCCACGTCTGTCTACCTATTTTGTCCTGTCGGTTCTTCTTCTTCTGGCAGCCATCATCCATGTCTATCAAAACGATAGCGTTTCATCCAATTGGGGAGAGGACAACCTGTTCCACAACTCCACGTCTGCTGTTTCGGGTATCAAAGTGGTTCAGCCAATTACCCCGTCATCGGGGCAAAACCTTAATACCGATGCCATTGTGAACTCTACGACAGCATCAATCCTAACATTCCCGCAATCGATTGGTGACTTCATCGATCGTTTCTGCCAGGAGACTTGGTGTTTGTGGAGTATCATCAACATGTCCTACTGTCTGCTAATCCTCGCTGGGAAGGCCATCCAGAACATTGTTTTTGGCGAATTAAGATTGCCGGAGCATCAGCACGTTCGTGAAAAGTTTTGGAACTTTATCTTCTACAAGTTTATCTTCATCTTCGGGGTTCTAAATGTCCAAACACTCGAGGAGGTACTTCTTTGGGTGGGTTGGTTCTCTGTGCTTGGTTTCCTGCACCTACTGACGGCGCTTACCAAGGCCCGGTTTGAATTCCTCACATTCTCACCCGCCGCTAGCGTCAATCAGCACGCCAAGCTCCTTTTCCTTCTTTGTGTAGTTCTCCTTTCATGTTGCATCTTAACCACTTTGTGTTTCCTATTTCCAATGGACTTCTTTGGACACGTAATGTGCTTCATGTTGGCAGAGATTTTCCTTCTCTTCTTCGTGACATCGCATGTCCTGTTCCACTATGCTATCCACCTCTATGTGAAACATCACAATTCCGATTCTACAATTTTTGATGCGGTGGTTGATGGGGAACTTAGCGGCACAACAACATCCAATACTATCAAGAACAGGCTAAATCCCACGATTGTTATCTACTATATCGATTTGATACTGGACACAGCCTCACTCTCTATAGATTTGGCTCACCATCTCCACATGCTGGTTTGGAGTAATATCTTCTTGAGTATGGCTAGTCTGGTTGTCCTGATACAGTTGCGTTATCTCTACTATGAACTTATCAAGAGGATCCAGCGACATAGGAAGTACTGCAAGCTTGTTCAGCTTATGGCCAGCGAGTTTCCAATAATTGAGGTAAGAAGCCTTTTGGCAAATTTTACACGTATTTTATTTTTTCTTCATGTTATAGTCAAATAAATGCTGTACTCAATTTAAATAATATCAATTATTACTCTGGTTTTTTTCTATTAAAATGATATTTTGAAATTTAGCGCATGTTTTTGTTTTATCAAACTAGTTTTAATTTATTTTATTGACAAATTAAAATAATTATTCTAGTTTAATTACTAAACTGTATTATTTGTACTTTTGATAGCACACTAATTATATCAATTTTAGTATCAACGTCAAATCGAAACAGTTATAAACAGAATTAGTACCTATTGTTTTCTCTTCGGTTAAATGATTTCAAATTTACGGAATTTTTAGGCAAACTTTTAAAGATTTAAATTTATTTATAGGAAACTAAGCAACATAATCCTTATAAATCGGAAGTACGTCTTTTGTTCATTATATTTATCAATATGACGTAAGTTTCACCGATTCTATTAAAATTATTGATGATTTATTTGATTAGCACGTGCATATTTTTATCAAAAACAACTCTAAAACACCTTGCCTGTGAACTTTATTAGGGCAATCGATTCATTTACACTGGAGAATGAGTTACTCTATTTGAAAACAGAGGCAGGCAATTATTGAAAGTTTGGTTATTCTTTGTTTCACATTCCAAAAAATCCGTTTGCTTAGCTTTCAATGACGATTAGCCTAAACATATTTAATTTTAGTGGAATTTTTTTAGTCGAAATGTACTCGTAAATAGAAAACGCAACACATAGTGCATTGTTTTCTTTTTAGTCACAGTATCTCTTTGTTAGCTAGATATACTTCTCTTCTGTTACTTTCTTGAATCCACAGACTTATTGCTTCTAACTACTTGTATTTATATGGTTTAATCGTCTCGTTTGTGCCTACTCCCTCTCCCAACTCTAGATAAGCAAGGAGACCTGTGCCATCTGCTGGGAGAGTGTGTCCTGGTGTCGACAACTCCCCTGCAATCACATCTTCCATGACACCTGTCTGCGGCAGTGGCTTGAGCAGGACCTCAGCTGTCCCACGTGTCGTGGTGTCCTCCTCGCGGTCCTTCAACAACAGCAGCAATCGGATCGACCTGCCACTGTTGGCTCTGCTCAGAACACAGGAAGTCTCGATAATCCCCAGGCGTCTACTGCATCGCAAGGTCTACAGATAGTAAGCTAGCGGACTACCGAACATTCTCGAGGTTTTAAAACTGCACGAATTGTTTTGTAATTTTCAACTAAAATAAAAGTAGCCGAAAGTTAATTAATTAGATAGCTAGTTTTGTTGGAAGTGTAAATGTACAGATTTATAAGTAGTATATCACAACGATAACATTTTTACTTATTATATGTAGATAGATATCCTTATATCATGTACCACTCCCTTAATGTTCGTATAAATCGGTTGTAATATGCTCTTAAATTTCTAAAGAGAGTGAATGAGCAATTACTTATGTTTTAAAAATATAGACATTCTCGTTTTAGATATCTTTAAATTCTTATTATATGACTTTTTTGCTATATGCAAATAGTTAAATCGATACAGTACACGTTTCTTGTGTGTGAATTTCTGATGTTTCTAAATATTCAAATAACGTGTTATTATCATCTTAAAACCTACTACTCAATTTGTCTTGAATATTGTCCAGTTTTCTCGTTATAAGAATACACATATTATAGGCAAGCCGGAATTTTCGAAATGAAGCTATTTGAACTATTGATGTTATAACTGAATTACGAGCATGTATTGACATAAAAAGCTGGAACGCTTAACACCTTTTTTATAGTATTTAATTTAAAATCGCTGGGTTATACCTTTCATACACTCTCTACAAGTTAACAGTATTGTAAAGATAGGCAGACAATTTCACCTTTTCATACCTTATCAAATTTTCAGAATGGAAATGATAGTGGTCCTACGCATCTATCATCACCTAGTAACACTGGCTCCCATTCGCAGGCTGTTATGGAAACAGCGGGGGAGGAAAACGTTGAGGAGACGACTCATGCAACGCGGTCACACTTCTTCCGTTTCGGGGGGTTCCGATTATTCTCCTGGCTGCCCTCTTTTCATATCGAGATTTCGCATGTGAGTTCCAATCTTTACTTACTTAACTTCACTACAGTTAGTAAATTGTCAACTTTGAAGACAATTTATGTAAAAAATGTTTTAAAGTTTGCTCATAAGAAATTATAGGCGGGTTTGTAGTCTATTTCAAATTATTTGTTTCAACTGGATTACTATCTAACACTAATATAAACTGGTTCCACAACTACCCAACGGTTTTCATTGTTTTTTCATTAACTGCCAACTTATAATTTAAGTAATTTATAATTATATGAACTGAATATCAATTCTATAACACCTTAAAATACAGATTTAAATCGATTTTACTCATATTTTTGTTTGGATTCTCTTTGTAAGTCAAGTATATTGATTTTCAGTTGAATATATTATATAACAACTATCTTTATATTGATATAACTTCCCGATTTTTATCCTTTTAATATAATAATAATAATAATTTTAATCACTTCTATAATAAATGTTGATATTGTAATTTTATCTACATTTCTATTATGTACTTAATAAACTATGTTCATATTCAATTTTTGTTTGTTTATGATCTATTATTAAATTTAACTATAATATAAATTTACTCAGTAAATAATACTTTTTTGTCATTAATGAATTTTATATGCAAAATTTTCATTGGACATTTTTATTAAATTTTAAGCAAACAGTCACATGTGGTTTTTTATTATTAAAAATTTCTATCAACATGTTCTAACCGGAAGACTAAATTTGAATGATTTTAATATACGGGGTTTCTGTGGTTATAGAAGTTGAAATTTGGTTGTCTAGACCTGGAAAAGTTATGAAATTTGCTGATAGGACAACAAAGTCATTGTAAAGTCATGAAATGTCTTGACTGGTAGCACATGTTATTATTATAATATTATTTATTAGTTGATTAATATAAAACGTGCGTTTTTTCTTCTTAAAAACGTTATATAAACTATTGCATATTTAAAAAAAATCATTATACATACTATGTACTACCAGTCATAGAATTTTGTCAATTTCCATCAATTTAACAGCTGTTGTTTATCAACGGAGATGACAACATTTTAAAAATACTAGCATCAATAATTGATGCTAGTAATTATTACACCCTCTCATCAAAACTAGCCCCTCCCCCCCTGAACAGATCAGATTCAATGACATGATTACAATTTATTTTATTATATGTTCTATTTTACTCTAAAATCTCTTACAATAGAAATTTATATTAGTTTAGTAACATTATTTTTATTTGCAATATTATGTTCTCGTAATAAAGTTTGGAACACGTTTAATATTATCGTTATCATAGCGAATAATTAAAAATTGTAATATAAACGCTGTATAATAGATACATGCATTTTTCCAAATTTGTATTTTAACATATTGTTATACCTGCTTCATAATTACGGTTGTTATTTATTATTTGTACTATAGGCAATGTACATTAAAAATGTATAACTTCGTTTGTTGTTTTGTCCGCAATAAAGAAACAAAATACTATTGAATTTTGATTATATTCAAACACACAGATGAATTATTCATATTTTTCAAGAACACTTTTTTTATACGAAAGACTTGATATTCTGTAATAATTATAATATAACGCGTATATTTTTTACACGATTATCCTACAAATAAAATCGATTTTCACCTCAGCATTTTTGTCGATGATTAGGGGAAAAAATGAACCCCTTAAGTTGATTGATTATTATATATTGAACGTTATATTCACCAACGTTTTGAGACAACGCATGGCTTTCATCACTGTTGTCTATTAAGATTATAATTCTGTCACTCTTAGATGCATCTTACCTTAAATAGTGCAGGATTTCTTTTTTTCTGAGCTCTTCTACTCTTTTCGGCTCTATAGTTATGTACTATTCGATTACCTAGTTATATTTATTCTATTTCTTGTGGAACTATTACATATATATATATGTACAAAATATGTGTCCCAATTTACAATTCTCCACTTCAAACTGGGAAATTATTTATGAATAACATGCGAAAGTTCTGATTTGAAGTTAATTGAAAATAAAAAACGTAAATTAATATATTTATTTGCTTGCATTTTTGACAGTTTAGATTATCACAATTATTGTAAGCAACTTATTTAATTCAACTAATTTATACATTAAATTATATATTCATATGTTTACAAACGTGCGTTACATTTTTTAATACAGTTATTATAGATTATAAATTGTTAGTTATGTTTGTTAGCACACGGTATCTTGATCTAATTATACCTATACCTAAATTAATTAAAAATACTGCAAACATTTTTAATACGTGATGAGGATGTTATTTGCAAGAAATTGGTTATGGCCCTGAGTATATCATTTTAACTTATCTTTTGTATTTCGTTCTCCTTACTTGAACGGTGTATTGTTTGTTAATTTATTAATGTTTAGTAAGGTTTTGTAGATGCACGCAGTCTCCAAACAGAAGTATCTCCTGTATAGTTCTTGTACCAATAGTATGTATACATACTACTTAACTGTTTATATATATATGTATACAGTGTCTAAGGTAGCGTTGGGTCTAGGCCTAACGTACTGGCGTAAATCATATTTTGCATATACTATCTATCATAAAAAGTCACTGGGTCAAACCTATTTTACTATCAATTTCATTTATTGTAGTTATTAATATATGCCGTCTGAGGTAATCTTTCATAAAATAACATTTGTCTAGGTATAAGAGAGACGTGAAAGTTTATGCCGTATTCATATTTGTACAACTTACCAGTTCCTACCTGTATATAATTTAGATCTGTCGTGCATAGCCGGTGTATAATATTTAGATTCTAAGTTAATATTAATGATTTATACAGAGATTTTGTTAATACGAGTAGTGTGGGTATTTATTAACTGAAGTATCTGGCTGCAGCTTACTATGTACAGACTGATCAGTTGTCGAGAATACTTCTCTTATACAGAGTATTATAATTGCGTGAGATACTCTTTGATCGCAGTTTCTTTTTTATTTTCTTCTCTTTTGTTGCTTAAAAATATTTGCACTATTATATTTTGTACACATCGTTAACTTTACTTGTATTGTATAGAATTGAGTGTCTGAAAACATTTTCAATGCATACTATACCTGCAATAAATTATAGTTAGTATGTTTACTTAATTTATTTATAGTAATTATTTCATCATTTTTAAATGGACAGTTGTGATTAATAAGTTTAATATATCGAAGTTGATTTATTTTTATCAATCGTTATTAATAATGTGGGTGTAAAAGATAAAATATATGTAAATTAAGGGGGTGATCAAATGGTAGGAGACTTAGATATGAATAATAATGTCACATTTAGTTTTAGAATATTTTTATGTCTCACCATCACTTAGAATGCTTATGAAAGTATATATTTGAGGACTTAATTGTTGATTATATATATTAGTTTTTTTAGTTGTTAAAAAACGAAAAAAAATTTGTTAACGAGATTTTAGATTGCATTAGACTTCAAAGGCTTATACATACATGAACTTATAAAATGGATAGTTTCGGCGCTTTAAATTAATAAATGGGATTGATTTATATTATTGTGCTATATTTATTTCGTAGTAAAGTGGTTGTATTGGTATTTCGATAGTTATATGGATGTATATTTATCTCCGAAATTTTACTTTCAAATTTCATAATTGAAATAATTTTAGAACCATTACATTTGTACATATAAAAGACGGGTATACTATTAATAATATAATTATCTACTTAATTCTAATTGATTTTAGTATATTATTGGTGTATTATTTTTGTGCTTATCTGTGGTATTTAATTTTCTACAAAACGAGTATTTATACTTCGTTTTATTACTCAAAGGATTATTTTTTTGTTCTACAACAGATATATCCGCATATTGTATTTATTGAAGTTACTTATCAGTTTACTCGGGTTTAACCAGGATCTAGAGGCAGTTTTCAGATTTAGAAAAGACTTTCCTCTACTTTTTTGACAACCTTTAAATATCACGGCATTTAGGCTCTAGGTCAACATACAGTATTATCGATTGTCATCATCTCTTCTTCTAATTAGGTGCTGTGGTCACTTGTTAACCGCAATTAGACATAATATGATTAGTGCACTTCCTGAATAATGTTAATCCCATAAATAGTTTACTATAGAAATAATATATTATGTATAGTAGGTACCCTTGGGCTTTTATTCATTCTAAAAAATGCCAGTCAATTATTTTTCTATATTATACAGTCTGACGTTTCAACGGCTGCTGTTTTTTACTATGAGTTATATCACTTTAATGTAATAAATATTAAAAATAGAAAAATACGACTAATAATGTAGAAACAAAGACGCGTTCACAGACACACCAAAAAACGAACTAAGACATTAAAACAGATCCATTATAAATTGACTGCCGCTATGCTGTAATAGAGTATTTGGTTTAAGCTTAGTGTGTTTAAATGAAGGGCTTCTCTAACCTTATTTTCGAAGTCATGATTTTATTGCACTGTAATAAGAAGTTATTAATTGTAGAATTTCATTTAACATTTTGTGTTCTAAGAATTTCGAGACCAAATTTTGTGTGGTTTTGTCTATTATATGTAGGTATGGTCTGCTCCACCAGATATTCACTTTGATACACCACATTAGTTCTCAAAATTGTGGCAGTTACTTAAGTAAATGTTTTTATAGATGTTGATGCTCTTTGTAGATGACCACTTCATCCGGCGCTGTGTCCAGCGAGGATGTAACGAGTCGTCAGGGTCTTCAGGTCGCCGCAGAACACGTCCAGTCTATGTTCCCACATCTTCCCCAAGAGGTGATCATTGAGGACCTTCAGAGGACAGGTTGTGCTGAGGCCACTGTGGATAACATTCTCGAGGGACATCTGACTCTGCATGCGCCGCAGCTGCCCACAGGGCCCATGCAGGTGCGTTTCCGACTTTGTCTCTGAGTTACTATCATTGTGTGACTTTTTATGAGGTAATAGACCATAGTCGAGATACGCTTCGACATAAATGGTCTTAAATGTCATTTATGTTGCAGTATATATTAGTCCAAATGTTGAAATCATACCTTTTTTAAATTGAACTCAGTTGAACTTTTGGTTTCCCCGGAAAATATGGTCGTTAGATAAACACTAGAAGTTTGGCATGTCTGAATTTCAATGTTCGTTTTTATCGATTACACTTCTTTTGATTGTATATCGTTCTGATTACTATTTATAATTTATATATTCATAAGTCCTTGGTGTGTATGCTTATGGATATCTGAATTTGTAGTACCTAGATGCAATTTTCCGAAAGATTGTCAAACTAAGAAAGCTGGGAATGAACCGTTTTAGGCGGGATTCTCGCTATAATTTGGAGCAAGTGACTGTAACTTTAAAAAGACATGTTGATGCTTATTTTATATAGAACTGTCTAGATTACAGGCCATATTATCTGTTAAATTTTATGCAACTTATATGGCCCACTGGCGCGAGCAGTTATAGTAATATGTGTTTTACTACTCCTATTGTTGCATAATAATGAGCTATATTAATAAATAATTAATTGTGTTATTTGTGCTGCACAGAAAAAATTGAATTTTTAAATTTTAAATTTATTTGATATGTGCATTAATATGAGTATTAAATATAATATATTTAATAAAGTATTATTAGCCAAACTTTACTACTGCAAAATGTTACTATGGTTTCTCGCAGTAGTATAGTTTGTCTAATAATATTTTTTGAATTACAGACGGATGACGAAACAAAATACTTCTTTCGTCAGATAAAATATAGATTGTTGGTATTTGAATTTGTAGATTAAATGTATTGAAATGTAGCCTTTGAAATCGGACTAGTAGACCATTTTTAAATTAAGAAGTTAATGTTTTTAACAAAATGGGTCTGAAAAATTGTTACAATGTGATTACCTATTAAGACTTGCCTCTCCATGACCCCTGTTGACTCTTATAGATGCAGTTGGACGCCCTCCATTCAACAGAGCACTCAGAACCACCACAACACCAACCATTGCATCATCCAGGCCTCTCAAAAGATGTCTCCCTGACTTCTGTCTCTAAGAACGCCATAAACCTTTCCGGCCATGATATGGTTGGTTACTCTGGCGACATCTCTAAAGAAGACAGTGGCACTTGTCATGAGCTTCAACAAGGCACCCGATTTAGCAAGTCTTCGAGTGAGCGTGAGGATCTCCTGGCTCAACGGAAACAGAGGCTTCTCTCGACAGCGCGACGTCGATTTGTCTCATCGCCTGGTCAAGATCCGGCGCAACACCAGACAAGTTCTACTTCAACTGCAGAAACTGTTTCTTAACTGTTGGCGATCACCCCTCCTCTCCCTCATTCGTTCATCTTATTATGCTGTACTATGCCAACTCATTGCTACATAATATTCTACGTAGAAGTAATATTTTTTATCTTGTCATCTATTTTTTCGTTCACGGCTTTATTTCGTCACTTCTGTGTCATGTATTTTTGGTCAAATTAGCAGCTACGGAACTTTTTTCGGATTATAGAGAATCATGTACAGTATTAAACTACCATTACTAACTATCAATGTCTTCTTAGTTAAGAATATGTAAAAGTGTAAAATATTCGATATAACATTATTCTCTGCCTTCTTTATGATAATTTAAATTATTAACTTATTCTTACTTCGTTTAGATGACATGCTTATTGTAATATTGTTTCAAAGATTCTTACTGCTCTACTTAGTGTAAATTTTATGTAAGACATGTAAAGTCTGGATTGAAGACCAATTGTAAAAGCTTATTTTACAACAACGTTTTAGTATATACGGCTAATAAATTAATTAAGTGAATATTATACATATTCTATTTATAGTTGTGCTTGTAAGTGTCCGTAACGTTGTATCTATAATGAATTTCGTTAAACTGCTTTGTACATTAAAGATCTATAATATTTATTTGAAGGCTACATATTTGAATTATTGCTGTCTAGAATTTATTACACAATATTATTTATGATATTATATAACACTATTATGAGATTGTACATAAAATGTATGAGTTTTTCACGTATCACTCATTTACTTAGTTTATGCGTCAGTTTCAGAGAAGAATATTTTAATATTTACATTAATTTAATTAGTAATACTTTTTGTGTTTTATTTTTATTTCCATTTTTAATGTCATTATACTCGCATCTAGGTCATTTCGGAACACCATTTTCATACCTCATTCTATCTGGGACTGTTTTTCTTCGTCTCTATATTACTCAGATTAAGAAAGACCGTTACAGTTTATTCGAATTTTATTTTCTTACCAATAATTTAATAAACTGTTAGTGGATTTTCCTCAGCAACAATCATCGAATGTACTTCCCAAAATATTTACATCCATCTCTGAATGTGCATACACAAATGAATCATACATCCACAAATCTGAATTAATGTATCCACCTCAATCAGTACTGAATAAGTATAAAACGATCCATTATATTTTAAATTCGAATACACATACTTAATATGCATGTCGTAATTATCAATTTTTAAAAGCTACTAATTTGCTTCTCCGTCATAGTATTTATATTGACATGGGATTTCAATGGTTCGGTGTCCATTTCCAATTGCAGGGTCCATGCTGCGGTTTTTTTGTTATCGACAGATTTATTTTTATCCATTCTTGATAAGGCAACATATTTAACATTGAATTATTACTTTTTACTCATTCCTTATATTCGTATACGTGCGATTCTATCGTTGTTTTGTTCTGGTATCCTAATTTGATTTCCATTTAAAACACAACTTTAAATGCAAGATGTGTATTATAGCCTTTTTGTTGCAAATTGTGAATACAATTAAAATGAATATTTAACTGTTTTGTTTTAGTTTGTTCATACTGCTAAGAGAGAAAAATTTACTTTTTTGAAGTGATTTACTTTTTGGCAAAAATGTTCGTATTATTTGTATATATCGATAGATTCTTGTTTTATTAGCGTAATATATATTAACTTTCAATTAACCGCTCGTAATAGAATCGCTCAATAAGATTAGAATAATTTAATATAATTATCCGGAATGCATGAACCACAAAATATTTTTCTTAGATTTGAATGTTTATATGATTGTGAACTTTACATTAATTAAGCATATTTTTTAAATTCCTTAGGTATATTTTTTACCATAGCACATAATCTTAATATGAATGTATACATCGAGAAACATTAATTTTTTCAATGATGTTAATATCATTTGTCGCGTGATAATTTGTCAATTACTTGAGAAAAATATTGACTGGTGCTTGCTGAATTCATTCAAGTTAAATAAATGCATAGCTATTATGTTAGATACACATTTTCTACATGTTCGGGATGTTTTCCTCTACCAACGTAATTAACATTGAGCAATGACTATCGTATAAGAGGTTATTAAAACCAACAACATCGTAAGACTGCCAATGAGGCACATTTATAGTAATCAAAAAATTAATCCACTATCAACAACTGGAAACCGGGCGATACAGTTAATTTTTGAATATTTATACTGAAATTTGTACATTAGTTATAAACTGGTGTTTTTCACAAAAAATATTTTTTCACTACATATTTTTGTCCCTGTTCCCTTTCAAATCAGCTAACATTTTTTTAGCTTTTTCGTTTTTCGTTTTTTGTTATTTTAATTAATTATTTAATAATTTCACTTAAGTGTCACAAGTTTACATAAAGTTAAATGATTATAATATGTTTATTGGGTGTAAAAATTCCCCTATAGGTACTCTTTCACATTGGCCACGTATTCGTATTTTACGAGAAGATAATAATTGCTGCAGTGTTTACTTTTATGTTCATTATTCTTTCATCCTGATTGTCAATAACTATACTTTCAAATCTGAATTGACATTTGACTAACGTATAAAATCTGTGTTAATTATCTTTTAATATATTGTAATCATGTATGTTGTTATAAGTGTTGATCCATCTAGGTATTATATTTTTCATATCCAACATAAGCATCAATACATATTATTATCGATCAGTGTATATATAAATGCGTTCCATTATCCGTTAAGCTATATAGCAAAAATTAGGGCATCCGAGATGGTGGTATTGAGTTCAATGCAATTGGTGATCATAACAATAAAAATATGATAATAAAACCATTTGCCTACGTAATTTATTTGACATATATACCGTGACTGGCGCTGGCGTTTCTCGACCATAAACAATGAATTAAATGTATGTGGGAGTATAGGTGTAGGTGCTGCATATAGTAAGGTAGGGAATATATTTACACTGCATGGGTATAAGTATACCAATATTTAATTAGATATGATATTAGCGGAAGTCTAAACAAATACAGTTGAAATAGTATTTACTGCATGCAAATAACGTTATATGTACATTAACATTTAATTATATCATAGTAGTGAAAATGTCTTAATATGTAAATATATAATTGTATAGCATTTTTTGTTTTTCAAATTTTAAATGTTTTATTGCATTATTTATTATAAAATGTCAATATACATACTTGGCAACATTTTTAACTAGTATTGATTTTTTCCTTTGATCACCAATTTTTGTCTTAATAAGTAAGTGCAACCTTAAAATTTTTTGCATCTTACTATTTTTCCTTATGGACATACGATTATTGTACTAAATATTAGTCACACTTGTATATTATTTATATATAAATACAATATCTATGACTATATAGTGTATATGGTAAGGAAGAGAAGAGATGATCATTGCATGTGCATCTGACTCAGTCTGTAAATATTTTTCATTGCATAAGACAACTCTATGCCAGTATCGATTATTCCACGCCACCCACCCCTCTGACCACTGACCACAAAATTCTGTCATATAACTACAGTGTTCTAGTTCTACTATGATGACTCATATCAGCTGAGTCTTTCTTTTCCATACTCTTCATTTACACCAAGTCTGGTTTCTTGACTCTTATCTAGACTACTAGCATAGGTCTGCATTTATAAATTCTTACAGTGTGCACTGTTATTGAAGGAAGGGAAACAGAGAATGAATAGATTATTATGAAACAATAGTTGTTCTATATATATTGGTAGTATATTACATTATTACAGACTAAAAGACTAAAGGGGCTCATTTCTTTTTTAGAAATTATATATGTCTATTAGAGCTAATAAATAATTATAGACTAATATAATTTTGTTCTTACAAAACTCAAAATTATGACATATTGTCACATAAGTAAATATAAATTATATTTTAATATAATATATATTATTGAATATTCAAGATAATTAAATATATTATATCAGGGGCTACTATATTAAATTATAAAGTCCAGTAAATTATATACAATACTAGACTGTAATATTAATAATTTATATTTATAATACAGCTATGAAATGAATGGGAATTTTGTAGACAACAAACTGCTATAATGTATTTATCTATAAAGTAATTATTATATATCTATATAGTATACAGGATAGTCCAGAATTCCCTACAACTTTCAAAAAGCTTTATTTAACTTCCGAATATCTAATTATAATTAAATTGAACAGAAAATCTGTATAATACTAATAAATATATATTTCATAATATACTATCTTTAACAGTTACATTTATTTTCATTCTTTAAAACATTAAACTCTTAACAAATTTAGGTATAAGAATAAATTAGTCAGTAGAAAAATATAGCAGAACTGCCATTAGACTTTCTTAGTTCGAAAATTCTCATAAATAAAAACCCTTTAATTTTATTAATGAGTCACAGATTTTTATATTTACATCATAAACATAGAGATTTTAGTAAAAGCTTATTAATTAAAAAGAAAATCCTTATTAGGAAAC
>JAYRBW010087916.1:0-45057 GCA_036023295.1 Invenusta paracnida
CTATATCACGAACTCAGAATCTATATCATGAACTCATCAACTATATAATGAACTTAGCAACTATATCATAAATTCAGCATCTATATCATATACTCAGCCTCTATATCATGAACTCAGCCTCTATATCACGAACTCAGAATCTATATCATGAACTCATCAACTATATAATGAACTTAGCAACTATATCATAAATTCAGTATCTATATCATGAACTCAGCATCTATATCATGAACTCAGCTTCTATATCATGAACTTAGCAACTATATCATAAATTCAGCATCTATATCATATACTCAGCATCTATATCATGAACTCATCCACTATATAATGAACTTAGCAACTATATCATAAATTCAGCCTCTATATCATGCATTCAGCCTCTATATCATGAGCTGAGCAACTATATCATGAACTTAGCAACTATATCATGAGCTGAGCCACTATATTATGAGCTGAGCAAGTATATCATGAGTTGAGAAACTATATCATGAGCTGAGCAACTATATCATGAGCTGAGAAATCATATCATAAATTCAACATCTATATAATGAACTCAGCATCTATATAGCATTAACTTAGGCTCTATATCATGAGCTGAGCAACTATATCATAAATTCAGCATCTATATAATGAACTCAGCATCTATATAGCATGAACTTAGCCTCTATATCATGAGCTGAGCAACTATATCATGAAACAGCCTTTATATCATAATAATAAAAATATAAATATTTTTATTTCGAACCTTCGTGAAAATCAATGTTTTTGAAGGTACAAGGATAAGCGAATACAGAACAAAAACCTAATATAAAATAATAAAAAAGTAACATTAAAATGGCATGCACCAAACGGAAGGAGGCTTCACTAGAATTCGACCGTCCTACACCGGAAAGCGAACTGGCGTCTATTTTTGAGGAATATCGAAGTTGCGAGTTGGAGGTGAGGTTCGAGAAGGAAACTAATGCTGTTGTCTTTAACAATGTCGTGAAAGAATTTTTTAGCGAAGTCATCACGACGGGATTTGAGAGATGGCATATCGTGCAGATCATGAGCTGAGCAACTATATCATGAACTCAGCAACTATATCATGAACTCAGCAACTATATCATGAGCTGAGCAACTATATCATGAACTCAGCCTCTATATCATGAACTCAGCCTCTATATCATGCACTCAGCCTCTATATCATGCACTCAGCCTCTATATCATGAGCTGAGCAACTATATCATGAACTCAGCCTCTATATCATGCATTCAGCCTCTATATCATGAGCTGAGCAACTATATCATGAACTCAGCATCTATATCATGAGCTGAGAAACTATATCATGAACTTAGCAACTATATCATGAGCTGAGCAACTATATCATGAGCTGAGCAACTATATCATGAGCTGAGCAACTATATCATGAACTTAGCAACTATATCATGAACTTAGCAACTATATCATGAGCTGAGCAACTATATCATGAGCTGAGCAACTATATAATGAGCTGAGCAACTATATCATGAACTCAGCAACAATTATTGAAAACTTAATCTCTATAGTGTCTTACTGCGTTAAAAGAGAATTTTATAATCTTATAAATAATATTTATACATTTGGGCAACAATTTAATATTTTTTATAATAATGGAATTAAAGTAAAAACTTTCACGTTTTAAGCGGAAAATGTAGCACTATATCCTTCTTCCCTCGGCGCATCTATTAGTCTTTTAGTCAGTCTACTGTATTTTGATTGGATGACAGTTATATCGTGAGATTACATTTCACTCTAATGCTTAGCATATAAATTGTTCTGTTTATTTGATTTTTACTAATGTATTTGAGAAAAGATGTTGTGGAACAGATCACTAAATATAATTCATTTTTTAATATAAAATATCACTCATATTTTGCCAAATAAATTTACGGGTACTCAATAAATAAATAAAAACAATCCAATATGTATTCTTTCCACGAATTATTTATTTACCACAATTACACTGAATATATAATTGCGTGCAGACAAACATTAATGAAAATCTCAGTAAAAATAACATAAAATTTACGTACATACAGTACGTTTATAAAATGCGAAATGTGAATCAAATAAACAAAAATTAATGTTGTCATACTATATAAAGTATATTACAGATTATATTATCATAAATCTTATATACCTATATTTAAATGGTGCCTATTACTTTCCTTAAAAATCATTACTTCATTTCTTTATGATATTAAGCATGTCATATCTACTGCCTATTATTCCCCTGTATTTAAAATCAAAAAAGTGAATTTTCAATTTTTGGCTTCCAAATATATTGTTGTGAAGAAATAAATAATTTGAAGGTAATCTTTTGGCGTTCTTACAAAAAATTATAAACTGTTTTTTAACGAAATCCAATTGAAATGAAGAATGTAAAATTGCACAAAATATGAAAAGTGCGTATCAGCGTATTAGTGATAGTTATTTTATGCCCCTGTCTTTTGAATAATATGTAGGTATATAATGTTTTAATGATGGAAAATGGAACTAAATGATATATATTGCAACCGAAAATATTAATTTTTAAAGACCTTCTTCATGATTTTAATCTTTCAAATAAGATATTATATAATATTTATCATTTAAATGTTATAAATGTTATAATAGCATTTTATAAAAATTTGGAACTCTATAGTTCTAGATTATGAGATTTTTCCTTGCATGTTCAAGTAATAAAATGTAATTAATAAAAATATCGCTGTCTATTATATACTTGAGCTCTCTAAAATTGCTCAACAAAATATAAATTAAAACAATGTTGTATTATTATTTAGTCACATTTTGAATAAAAAATCATTTAATGTCAATTTAGTAATTTTAGTATCAATCCTCCTTAATTAACAAAGGAACATTACCGTATGAAAACATACCATTTTATTAACAAAAATATGAAAATATATTCCTTAATTCAATTTAAGCACCTATATATGTAGGTAAATGGTAGCTGAGATAGCATATATATGCTTATGAGAGACCTATATTGTACTTTATATGTCTTTCCAATTTAATAATGTCTTAACGACAACCCAAAAAGTCACGTGATACACTTCCCGAGCTTGTTTCAACTTTTCTGGACTTCGTGTTCACTTTCCAATATCTGAAATTTAGAATACAGAGTGTACCAAGATCATAATATTACTGAATAAACTGTGTAGTCAATTAATATTTAGAATCGAGTGAAATAATGCATATGGCAAAAAACTGCAAGATTTTGTTTAAACTGAAATTGTTTCATTTAATGAGAAATGTTTATAGCCTTCATTGACAAATCCTCTTTTTGAGTATATTTTAACTTAAAAATAATTTCTTCTTTGGCTTTAAATACATCATGTTTGGTAGATTATATTCAATATTGAGATCAAATGGGTCTTTAATATTATAAAAAATAAACTATAATATTTCAAAGCTTTTTCATAAATAAAAAAGTAAAATAAAAAAAGTAAAATATAAATGTATGTTTACCAAGCATCGCTTATAAGAACATAAAACATATACGCGAGTGTTTAAAATAAAAGTAACATTCCCAAACTATTATTTTAGAAACAAATCGCATTATTATACGAGGGATATACAATATAATACATTATTTTATACTGTACACAGAATATAGTGAATTTTATAATGTTGCATGTGTACTATATATATATATATCTTTATTATGTGTATTTGATCGTTTTCAAAAAAAGTAACATGAATTAAATATCTAATTGAAAAAAATGAAATAAATAACATAAAAATTAATTAATTTAATTTTAAGCAATTTTAATAAAACAACAATATTACATTTGATAAAATAATAATATGTAAGATATAAAAAAAAATAAAAAGTGATGAATTAATTTACTTTAAAGTACATCATAATATAATATAATTTAGTAAAATAAATTTAAAAAATGATATTTTGATAAAATTAAACTATCACATTTAATATCACATGGTATACATATTTTTATGTTTTTGTAATTAATTAATCCATACTTTTTTTTACTACTAAGTAGAATTTTTTCAGCGAAATAAAAATTAACTCACTCATTGCCCTTAAAGAAGTAAATAAACGTTCGGTCAGAGGCATAGGGATAATTTTCAGCAGCAGCAGTTATTCCGTCCGGTAAACCTTCAAATAATTTGCTCAAAGGAACCTGATCAGCAAATGTAAACTCCCAGGGGTTGAATTTCCATATCGTGTTTCCCTGTTGAATAATGTAACGAGCTGATTGTATTATTATGCATTATTACATGTTACATAATCAATTGTATTGTAACGAGTCGCTTTTATTATTATTTATATTACCTATTTATACCCATTATATTCTACAAAATCAATACTGTAGTTGAACTGTTGTCACTTGAATTTCGGTTGTGTATATGATACTATTGTTTGGAATTTGAGAGTTAATAAAACGTTTCTTTTGCCGAATCAACTTGTTTTGTGACAAATAAGAAATATATATTCATTTCAAATATTCATTGATTTATTCTATTGTATTTAAGAATTATAATATTGCTATATCGGCTTTAAACGAAACAAATTGATTTCTGTCCAGAAAGTTATAACAATTAAATAAGCGTTTATTTGTTTAAAATGGGAATAGAAATGTTATACAAAAAATAGTGAGTGATACGAACGTAGGAAACATAAGATATGAACAACAAATTAAGTACAAATGCTTATATAAACCAAAAGGTGATTGGTGCCTGGATTATAAATATATTTATAAATTAAACATTTTTATTTGACAATTATAAATATATTTGTTATTTTTGCATGAGTTTGAAAAATTAATATTTTCAGTAATTTTAAAATTGCGTAATTATGATTTAATAAATCTAGGAATCCATATAGTGAACAATAGTAATAAAATAAATCTAATTACACTCTCATTCATTTGTTTAACTAAAGCCTTTTCAGCAACTTACATTAATTATAACTAAAACTTAAATTTCTTTAAAGTAATGTCTTACCGAATATATTGTGTAGAAGGTGTTATCTTTATCTAAAAAGGCGGCCATTGGAGCTCCCTTAGGATTTTTGATCACTTGTCGGTAGTAGCCGTAGGGGTCATATCGGAATATGTCATCACCTGTTGAAAAGTAGAGCGAGAATATATATTGGAAGTTAAGTCGAGTATTAGATAATATAAAATAGATATTTAATATATAATATATACATGCAAATACAATTAATATGCTTTAGTGTTGGACGCTGATAAGATATAGAATGATTATTTTTAATTAATAATAAAACAGCTGTATTGATTAACAGTTTACACTACTCCCTTCAGATTTGTTGATTCGCAAACATTTCTTGTTACCACAAGTCATACGTCTTGATCGGGTTTGAGCATGACAGAGACATATTGCAGAAGCTTGTAGTGACGTCAGTAGGCTATGTTCGTGAGGTGGGTGTCCTCTTGTCTCGGTTGAGCAAAAGGTGTGGATTATAATTGAATTAGATATATTCCGGTTTGAGCATGTCTATTCAAGTTTAAACTTTATTCGGACTTTTATATGAATGCTGTAAAAGTGTGCGTTGGGCACCAAGTCGCGCTCACCAATAAAGCATGTATACATTCAAAATGTAGTTATTTATGCTATAAATGCATATGAATATGAATATATAAATATGCGCCTTTTTCTGTCGTTTATAAAACGTTGAATTAATATTACTTTACATATATATAGGTATATTGACATTGAGTAGCATTATAGTACATTGCACTGTAAGTATACTTCTTTTATATATGCACGTATATAAATATGAATTTTTACTATAAAAAAATGCTTAAACTGCATTAACCTTAGAAATGTACTTATATGTGTTTACCACATTCCGCAATTATATTTTGTTAATAAAAGTTTAAAATATACAATTGGCAAATCTGTAAACCATATGATGTTTTATTATTAATATTCACCTTTGAAAAAATAGTAACTTCTTGCAGATTTGTACCAAGCCATGGCTTCTATTCCCTTCTGGTCGTATTCAAATAGGCGGGTGAATTTTCGAGGATAATTACTGCTGAGACTTGATCTTTCCAGATCATTTCGGAATATCCAGTCCTCGCCACCATAGGGGATTATGATGTATATGGCCCCATCTTTGCCTGCAGATTGGAAATAGCATAAATAAACATGTTTTCATTTGGTAAGTTCATAATTTTGTTAATTATATTACCGTTGAGACTAAATATATTTATGTTATTTGAAATAAAGAATATGAACAAACTTTCTACTAAAAAGTAAGTAATAACGCTGAAAAAGTACCCTTTACCCCCAAACATTAAAAATTAGTAAAAGCAATTATTTCATATTTAATAATATCCACATTTTCTGATAAAAGTAAGAAAGAATTTTAGAAATTGGTTTATGAAGCAGACAGGGTTTCTGTGCTAGTGCACATATTTTGATATTATTATTTGCTTTTACTGATATGAATTTCCTATAAAAACGAATAACGCTTAAAGTACATAAATACCAATCTCTGACTAAAATAAAAGACAGGTATATTGACCATGGCACAAGATAACTAGAAGTAATAAAAATCTAGCGTCATCCGCAATAATATTTTCAATGTAAAATATCCTAAGAGATAACTTTGATACCGATAACATAATCCACAATTATTTACACGAATCAGACTGTAATGAAAGAAAACATACTTTTCTTAATTTACCTTCAGACTTAGCCTTCTTTGCCAAGCTGAACTCTGCTAAATTTTGTGGAATATATTACTGTTTGAACATCTAACTGAGGGATTGATTATTCAAATGTAGAATTTTATTTTATATTATTTATTTTGGTTTTATCAACAGTACATATTGATTCAATATTTTTTGGCAAATTGTATTTAATCTAAGGCGATCTTTGACAATATAATGCGCAACGATTTATCTTTCAAATACATTTGTAATACAGAGTATATATTATATATTGTCAGCATTATCTAAATAAATATATCAAAATATTAATATGTATATATTTCTTGTTTAAACGTGTATAAAGACGTACATATAATACACATAACGCGAAAGAAAGCGTCACACACCCATATATGCAGAGCTGATTTCGAACTCTCCTTTGCAGTAGTCCAGTTTACCAGGAGCAACAGTTGGTCTAACCCAGGGCCTTTGCGTCACAATTGGCGGTGCCACTGTAGTTGTTGTGGTCGTTGTTGTTGTGTCTAGACGAACTCCTTTATATACATACACATATAAATGACAAGTTGTATGATTATGTTTAGCTTTTAGGCATACTTATATTTTTTGAGTTGGAATAGTGTATACTTTATTTAACAAGAAGATCTTCAGTCATAAATTTGAATAGATACTAAAAGTGGTTAAAATTGATACATTTTATGAGAAAATGGGCGTTTCAATAACGAATTATTATTTTAAGCGGAAAGATAATATCTTGAAATTTTTCAATAATAACTTTTCTTTAAGACTGAATTTAATACTACATTTTCATATATGTGTACCCTTTTTACTTTGAATTTTTAAACATTGTTTGAATCCATTCGACTTTTTATATTTAACGTAACGAAATATGCAATTATATCAATATACATAAAAAGGGAGAGTCGAAAACACAATTAAAGAGACATACACACATGTACATATATATATATAGTCTACCTTATTTAGCTGTGTATAAGATTGTCATTCCCGCTTTAATCGATATAGCTATACTGCACTATAGGATGTTTTGCTGTAAATCTCTCATATTGTATTTGATAACTATTTGTAGAGCTAAACAAATATTTGGTAAATACCTTCTCAATTTTGTAATCAATTTTGTCAACACA
Organism: Invenusta paracnida; assembly: GCA_036023295.1. NCBI lineage: Eukaryota > Metazoa > Platyhelminthes > Proseriata > Coelogynoporidae > Invenusta > Invenusta paracnida. The sequence continues at coordinate 7,835 of JAYRBW010087916.1, forward strand.
ATCAATTGGTCGGTATTTTTAAGAACTTGTCACTTTGTCAATTTTTAAAGTTTATGAATTTATAATAGGCAAAATATATAACTTAAGTGACAATAACAAAGAAAGTCATGATATTCATTATTACATTCATTTTACACAGTAACTAGAGATTATTTTTTAAAGGCCTGTAACTTTTTGGGCTATTACCGTACAATTTAAAATAACTTGATCATGCATCTACTACATATATTATTTTGAAGTTAATATACGCATATTATGTACATATGAGTATGAATTTTTTAATCAATTGTTATATCAATATTATGTCATCAAAAGTAAATAAATATATTGGTATTTGATCTCCAATAATGAAGTTTATACAGCAAATACCGTACTCAAATTATTTGACAAATATATAGATTTTACAAATTAAAATATAACGACGAGTTAAGTATTTATGGATAAATTTGGATAGTATTTATATAAATATTTCAAATACTTTCTTAAATATTCAAAATTTATTGCTTTCTATCCCTGAGTCGCACATATAATGATAACGTAACATTTCAGTTAATTTACCATAAATATTTTGAATATTCGTAATGTCCTCCTCATGGAGAAGAGGCAAAGACTTATCCACATAACCAGCGTAGTAGGGGGCCATTAGTGCATCGTTGTTATAGCTGTGGTCCAAGCCTAGAGCATGACCAATCTCATGAGCGGCAACAATTCGAAGGTTGTAGCCAGCATCTGAGCCCTCTGTGAAGGTCTCTTCTGAGTCGAAGTGTATCCTGCCATCTTCTGGGAAATAGGCGTGACCCAGAGTCCCGTCTTTCGTGAGGAGGAGAGGAATAGCAAATGTTACATTCTATGCTGCCAAAAAGCCGACACCTTTAAGTACTTTATAATATATAACTTTTAAAATTTTAATAGCATACTATTCAAAAAATGTGTTGTCTTTTTAAATAAGTAATAAATAAATAATTATTTGTAGAGAATATGAATGAAATATTTTTCAAACTGAAATATTAATTTTTTCTACTTTAAACGCAATATATATTTAAATATTTCACATCAAGTAAACTTGTTCGGAAGTTTATAATATTTTGTTTAATACGTGTTTAATATACAAAATAACTGTTACACTTATACAATTATCTACGTCAACTTTTTTCGTAAAAATTGTACAGTGGAAAAATGTTTATTATAACAATTTTCGTATTATTAAAACGAAACTAGTCAAAATATATTTTATGTATTTATTATGAACATTATTATATTCACCTTTATTTGGTGTTATTTTGATAAATTGCATCAAATAGATATATAAATATTTGTTGTATAACCTTCTTAGGAAAATATGCATAAAAACGAAAATCTACAAAACTACAAAGAAATATTTCCAATTTATATATTGTTAAATTACATAAATTATAAAAGTGAAACATATACTAACACACCTATATACACTACACTATGATAAGTTTAAGACCTCCTTGTAAAAAAAAGAAGTACATAACGCAAAATGTATATTTTTCAATTTCTCAACTAAAATATTGTTCAATTAATCAGACATATTTGGGTTTATATCCATTCATGATTCACAAAGATTTATAATTCCAATGTAGTCACTTATCCAATTTAAATATATATTTTTTAACTTTCTGGTGTATAGTATCTTCTAAATTGAATGACCGATATATGATAGATAATAAATAGAAGTGAATCTTAAAACATTTTGTTTTTAATATTACAATGAATAACTTTAACAAATGTAGAATGTAAAAAACAAATTGATTAATACTACATGAAAACTCAGCTGAAATAACTATATCATAAAATGGTTCAGGTAAGCTGAAAATTGTGTAAAAAATGCCAATATATTCATTGTTCAGATTACAATTAAATGTAGTGTAGTGTAATAAATGAAATTTTTAAAATGTTAGAAAATTATACAAACCTGGTCCATCAAAACTATTCAAATAACCATCGCCATGTTCACCATTCCGGAATTCAATGATAATGTCTGGCTTTTCGTCATCAAAGACTTGTAAAAAGTCAAGATTGGTGACTTTAGACCAGTAAGCAAAGCCAGCCGTCAAAGCATCGCTGAAAAAATGAAAAATTATTGGAGAAATAATTAAGAATTTTTATGGAATATTAAAAACGATTTCATGAAATTTGCAAACATCTAATATTAATAATACATACTTACAATAAAAATTGGAAAGAAATTCATGAGGTTTAATTTAATGGCTGTCGCAAGTAAAAAATGTTTACTTAATTGGGTTTGTGCATAAATGTGGATAGTAACTGCTGTTGTTCTCTTTTGATTTGTTTTAAGATATATGACAGCTTATATTCTATTACATTACAGAGAAAAATAAAGCAAATCGTGTTGCTGCTTAATAAGTTAGATGTTGAGTCAGTTTCAGTTATGTTATCTCATATAAAAAAAAGAGGGAGTATTATAACATGAGCCTTCATTATATTAATTGAAGATTTATGGCTACTATATATATATCATTTTTAATATCTAATAAAATTTGAAACCTATGCTACTGTAAAAACTTTATTGTTCTTTGCAGCAACACAGGCCTTCTGCTTCTTTTATATATTAATTATATCATGTTGCAAAGGGAGCACCACATTTTTATATAATTTATGATAAACTTAAATTCAAGTGCTTTAAAAATTCATAATTGTAAATGCATTGAGTTTCGTTGTACAATCTGTTTTTGCTCATTTTCTCTTAATTAGCTTTAGAGTGATATAGGAGTTAATGCTTCTCAAATAATAATTAATGTTTAGGTTATATTTATTACTCAAAAAACGATTTAAGCAACAAATTGGTAGCATTCTAAATTCAGAAATAATTAATTCCGTCAGTTTGATTTTCATTCTTGTTAAAATTGCATAAATCGATTTGCTTGTTAGTTTTTGAAATTTTTTCTTGTAACCTTTACTAGCTAGTAATATACTAATTACTTACTTCACTTCGTAATCGCCGAGACCACTGGCTGTCCAATCAGGTGAGATCTTGTACTTGAGCTCAGCCTTGTTCCACTTCACTCCACTCCCAGCCGAGCGGCCCTGGTCCGGCATACCGCATCGAGCTCGTGACATTGATTTCAGCGTTGCTTGGTCCAATTCACCTGACTGCCGTAGGTTAAAGCGCTTTTGATAACTCCTGTAAGTTTCAATAATACGATACAGATATGTTACATTATGGTTACTATATACGAAGTTTTTTTTCCGTTTTCAAAAATATTGTTTGAAGTTTATATTTAATAAAAATTGAACATACCAAGTTTTATTTTATAATTTTATATTTAAAATTTGTCTTAATAATTTTACTCTGTTTTTCAGATAATATTATGCATCTGTAACAAAATTATAAAAAAATTATATGTGCATTGAATTAATGTTTTTGTCATCTATAATGCCTGTTTTTTCTAAAAGTCTTTATAAAAAATACTAAAATTTGCCATTTACTGTATTTTACAATTATTTATTATATACCGCTGATATTTATAAACAAAGTACACATCGATTACTTCTTATAAATTCTGTTTATAAACATATACCGTCAAAATTTAATAAAAATAAAATACACATCGATTATATTTATAATAAATTCTGTATATAAATGTTTGCATATACCTAGTATCATATAGAAGTATATCTAGTCTGAAAAAATAACATTCATGTTTTCTCTACATGGTACTTTATAAATATCAGATATTTATCGACCGAATTTTGTTGCATTATAAGCAGCTATTAACCAAATTATATATTTTTAAAATTATATTATAATATATTGGTATATAGCACCAAACAAAAAATATAGTTTAAGATCTAGGTTTACATTCTTAATCTCTTTGAGACGTGTGATTGATGCATAACTACAATTATACATACCAAATAATAACAACGAAAAAAGCAGTGGAATCATACATAATTATGATTATTTGTGGGTGATGTACAAAACTATACTTAAAATTGATTCAACTGTTAAAATAATCAACAGATTCCAATGTTTAAGATATGCACCGCATAATATATATATCACAGAATGTCAATTATACATTGACCATACAAACACACTTTCATAGCTTGTTTGTAATTAGTATATATATATAAATGTTTTTTTGAGATATGTATTACAGAATAGAGCCATGGATCGTCCTTGAACCTGCATTAATGTTTGCCGAATGTCAATCATGGATGCCGTACGTGGTGGTGGCAAAGATTCTGACATTTTGTTTTTCCACATGGTGGCTTGATAATATCTCTTCGCGATTATAAAACATGTCCCTTTACATTTAGAAAAGAGAGACTGGGTAATTATTTTTGCCAACCTGCACCATTGATTATAGTTTCATTGCGTTTGAATGTGTCTGCCGACTTAGAAATACATCTAAGTCCGATATCCATTCAGCAAAAAAGGTATAGTCAAAAACACAAATTTAAGCACTTTGTTAAATGAATGTCTCATGATTCAGGTGCTAGATAAAAAATAACAGTTGTGTATTTCTTTTGAAAATATATTAAGTTATTCGTTTATATTATTATTTTTAAAATTTTCTAACAGCTTTAGCTGTGGTAAATGATTCAACAAATTTCAACAAAGTTTCAAGAATTGACGTAAATTCATTTCAGAAACGTGTACTTATTTAGTTTCTTTAGATCTGATTTTACGTTATATTTTAAGAAACTTGACAAAAGATTGATTTCTAAGTAGTATTATTCTTTTAAGTAAAAATATGAAAAAATATCATAAATGTAAATATTTTGAAATTTATCATAATTAAAAGCAGTAAACATTTGTCCAAAATTCTTTACTGTATTTTTTATTGTCTTAAAAATATTTTAAATCTCTATCTCTCTTTAATATTTAACTTTAATTTTTATCAAGTGTAAGCATCATAGGGGGTTAATAGGATTGCTTTATAATTAAATTAAGCAGACATTACGGAAATTCGTCATTGCCACGTCATAAGACATTGAAACTTTCCAATTTAACGTGCAGTCAAAATATCTCGAATTGTGAGGGCTAACATGTGGTTGCTGACTATTTTTCCAAGTGTAAATCTTGTCAAATTCAATACAAACCGGCTAATAAGATCGAAAACGGCTTCCCTCGTTATTTGTAGATACAAAATACAGCCTGCAATATCATGGAATTATTCATATACGCGTGCTCTACTGGAATCAAATCGTGTAGATATACGGAACATGTCTTTATACAGTTTATATAAATATTACAAGGTATATGGCGTCCAGGCTACTTTCACGCCAATTGGTATAAAATCGTACATTGAAATTTAGTGTAGATAGATGGAATTTGTTAAATATATATAGGTATAGGTATGTATATAAAACTACAAATACGAACTTTTAAGATTGTAAATATCAATATCAATCGCAATTAAAATATTTATGCACTTGTCTCCCAATTAAGCACAAAAATTGTAATCGAAATTAAAATAGGGCGCACTATAATATAATTATAAATGAATCCTACTTTTCGTATATTACAACTTTATTCTAGTTCAATGTTCAATGTTCAATTTAAATTTTTTTAAATGTAACAACATACATACATTATATTTTATTTTTAATGTTTGCAACATTTACAGTATTGGTATTGTCGTATAATTAAAAGAAATATTGCTAGTGAATTTTAAATAAATACCCAGCAATTTACATAACAACGAAATGTTATTTTTACATTATATTTATACCAGTTCATTTAAACAAATTATTTCTAGAACTACTTTATTTTGGTAAAATAATTTTTGGACTATACATTGAAAAATTATGAAGTATTTATCCTGTGAAACATGCATCTTGTTTTGTAAGTTTAACGATAGTTATAAGTGAAAGTCGAACAACTATGATTATATTAATTTTTGGACAATATTAGATTGGGAGTATCAATAAAATACTAATACCATAGATATGTTATAATAAAGTAATACTTTGTAAAGCCTTGCGAGCTTGTTATGCATTGGCAATTGATAGTTGGCATTAGTTTGTGGTACACATGTCTGTAAATCTACACCTAAAAATATTAAAATGGCGAGAGGAATTATCTAGGTCAAAGATCTCGTAAAGGGTGTCACCTTAAAGTTAACCATCAAAATAAAAAATAAAAAAGATATATCATTTAGGGTCATTCGATATGTGGACATTTTATCACTTACCCTGTATTGTAGAGTGTTTGATTATATCAATATTTACTTGGTTATCATATAAACACTGTATCTTATGATTGTATCGTGCACTTTGTATTACTTTTATATTTAGGAAATAGAAATTAATGGCTTATTGAACTATAGGAGCGAGTCCAAGAAGATAACCAAAGAGTTTACTTATTGATGTGGTTGATGTGGTCAGGATATAATGTGACATATATTATATGCACTACATTATATTTATACTATTTTGTATAAAACTATGCTGGTAGCATTTTCAAGCTAAGATCAAACTTGAAAAGTAATGTCAAACTAAAGTCAAAGCTTGAAAGATACAATCAGCTCTATCATTAATAAAGTATACGATAAAACTGTTTTTAATTGGTAATACTTTAAACTTAAAATTTTAGCTGATCAATAGCCAGCCTAATGATCATATTGACAAAATTGTTTAAAGGGCTACTATTAGTGAATAGAATACAAATAAATTAAGCGTATAAAAATATATCTTTGTACCTTTAGTGATCAGTAAATTAAAAAAGTGCTTACTAGTATGTATTTGTATCAGCCTACTCAAGTTACATTGACGTTTTTCTGATAAAAAGTTGTTAAACTTTAAAACATCAGTACCTAATATATAATATTTTTATTTTATTTTTAAAATCAATTTTAACAATTACCTACCAGAATTACTTATAGACTATAGTAGTAATAGTATCTTTTTAGTATGTTATCTAGTTTGAGAATTATTTTTGGCTTTCGTTTTTTAACGCTGGAGTTATTACGCTTTATAATTGCTTAAAATCGTTCCAGAATTCATGTTACCTATAGTTATGACGATGCTGAGAAACAGGAACATATTAATTTAACAATATGTAAATGTACAACCGTAATTGGAAAATGTGTAGGTATGTAATTGTTATCAATTATCAGTATTATTTTGTTAAAAATGGTTTTAAAAAACTCTATAAGTATTTCAAAATTAAATAGTTTTTATATAAATTATAACTTTTTGCTTTAAAATTATTGTTACACGGCGGAAATAAATTTAAATTATGAATATTATTACAGTATTACCTAATTGGATTTTGTGTTATCGTATTTTAATTCAACATATCCAAGATAAATACAAACTCTACGGAAAAAAGGAAAACTGTCTGTTCGTTTCTTAGTTCCATGTCGCCTGCCAACAATGTTTTCCTTTATTGACTAATTCTGCACAGTTTCACTTAGTAGTAACACACATGCTGGGTTTTGAACACGTGTTGAAAAGGGTGTATACTTTCACCATTCAAATTCCATCAACACTTAACGCCTTGTTTGTTGCAAACCAAAATAAAAAAGCTGTGTTTTTGTGTATAACTTTTTGTTATGGCCATATATGTATCTACTAATAGAATGAAAATTGGTTGTGTACTACTTGAGCTTAATTTTTTGTTTTAGTGCTTTTTTATATTATCACAATTGTAAACACATCTAGATATAGTTATTTTATCAAAGCGATGTATATCACATCATTCAATTTTAAAATATTACATATATCGCGAAGCATATTATTCTAGGTTTGATTTAAAACAAAAATATAATTTTTCGCTAAATTCTGTTTAGTATATTTAGTTTAAAAAAATGTATGTATGTAATAAAACTTTATTTAAATAAGATAACATTATTTTCTAATGTTAAATATACACTGTTTGTTTAATTTTTCTATTAATACATATATATATATATAATAGTTTTCTTTTGTTTTTGAAAAACTAATGTACGTATTTTTAGATTTAGCAGAAATTTAAAATTTAAAAAATTAAATTTGTTTATCTGAAATCATTTGGAACTGAATATGAGCCTAAAAACCTAAAGCACAAACATATTATTGAACTAAGATATTATGTACTACATTAAATTATATATTACAAATTTGTTATAAATTTGTGAAATGTTACAAGTAAACTTATAATATTAATTCAATAAAATAAATGGTGAAATAAAACGTTATGAAAAAATCAAACTTAACAAAAAATAGTTTTCTAATATCCATCTTAGTTTTATTATTTTTCAAATTAACCACTGAAGTATTAAATTGTCATATGATGACTATTGAACAGAAAGTGTCGGAAAGTGTACTTTGATGATTCGTTTGAAAATGTGTACACAATAATTTATGTTTTACGTCGTATATTAAATATAAAATATGATATTGTAGATCGAAAAAATGAATATCAAAATATAATAAAAATTTTAGATTTCAAACTTATTTGCAATATTTTACTTTTTTTTATAATTAAACTTACTGAAAATTAAGGATAAAAGATTGTCAACATTTTGTAACTGTAGTATATATCCGACCTTAGTCTTAAGTTTGTTACACAAACATAGCCCTGTTTCGTATTCAGTATTATTTTGGTATAATGGATTTTTTATTAATGCGATTTTATAAGGTAATTTAGTTAAAATTATCCTTTAATTTATTAATGGATTTAATTATGTAATTTTATATTATGTGTCTTAAATTATGCAAATTTCATTCTTTGGTCTCATATATAATACTAGTAAAAGTTAACTGTACTCAATGTCCAAAATTATGTTGTGTTTATAATTTCGTACACTTTATCTTCCTTTCTTTTATCTTTCTTTATAATGGTTAGTCGATACTAACCAAAGAATATAGAGCGAGCGACAAGAACCTTGACTCTAAAGAAGTTGACGATACAATTTATATACTACTAACTTGGTACCAGTTGGAGTTGGCAGTAGTTTTCTATGTAAAGTATAGGAGCTTTTATTTATGAACGACTATAAATATAGTTTACCTTTCAAAAACTAGAATCTTGGGCAATGAACTATAATTACTACGTGCTCAAAAATATAACTGCACCGTAATCAATTTATTATTTCACGTGATATTTTGGTAAATTGTTTGCCTTATATGCCAAATAATTCATATAATGAGCTTCATATAATAGCTTAAGAGTATTGTACGCTACATAACTGATCATAAATAACATGATACAGTATTTAAAACACTTATACATATGTTAAAAGCTGCGCACAAAACCATTCTGGTACACAACAATGGCGGATTATTGTCCCGGCCAGTTTAAAAGCGCTTTTAGCATAGAGTGAGGGTTCTTGTCGCTCGCTCTAAATTTTTTGATACTCACCGAACGTCTCAATATTTATTATTATTTTTACTGTGGGTGTTTTCTTCACATATACTGACATTAGTGTTTTTACAATTATTTAAATAAATTAAATGTATTAAATTATGTATCTAAAAATTATAAATTAATCATTGCATTATATATAAAATGATTAAAGTTTAATTTCCCACTCTTTTATGATAACCTGATATATTACAATTGGCTTTAAATTTAGTTTGATGTGCTCTCTGTTAAATATAATTGATTTGGTTATAAAGTATGACAAAAAAGAAAGATATTTAATGCCGGCTATTTATAATTAAAAATCAACTTTAATATTACCAGGTAATATGTCAGAATCATAACTATAGTTTTATTTGCATGAATAAAACTTGATAATCCTTATAAACGTATTCGATGTCTATAATATAAGAACTGAAGCATAATAATTGAAATATTGAGCTATGTATCAACATTTATAAATATTGTTTTTTTAAAACTTACGTGACAGCCTTTTTAAGCGAAGACGGGTCAATCACGGATCTTCCTTTTTTAATTTTTTTTATCTCTGCTTCGTTCGATGGCATATATCCGAATTTTGCTAACCGAAACTGAAAAAATGGCACATCATATTTTAAATTGTCTGTAAGAATTTGTTAATATTATAATATGAGCATAGTTAAATATAGTAAAGAATAATTATTGACTAGTTTGAAATAATAGGTTCTTGTCTTCTGATTGTTTGGATTTTTAAATGTAATTTTAAGCTTATATTAGATTCAGCCCTTGAGCATATATAAATATACTTTAAATTATTGCTCTATACATGCTCCTTTTGTTTACAAAAAGTCAACAAAATGTAATTTACAAAATATAAACACTATTTCTATTTTTATAGTAACAAAATATTATGTAAGAATTAAAAATGTCTAATTTGTGATATTGCACGATAAATAATTGTTTAAATAAAAAAGTACTTAAGGTTCTAAACAATATATACATGTCTAAATATTCTTTGTGGAACTCATCATTTAAAACATGTTGAGGTATTTCTTTTCGGTCAATTATAGAAGTATATATAAAATCGATTACATTGATATTGATGCATTATTCGTTATGTTTCTGCATTTGATATTTTATTTTATTATATTTTTAGACCTTTTATTCTTTTAGTTTTATTAATCAATCCACTTAATTTTTAATTATACATTTATTGTAGAAAATGCACTATAAATGATCTATTTGAACGTAATTATTAATATATCCCAAACGTTTCAAAATTCTATTGTATCACAAAATCAATTTTAGTTTATAACAGTACGCTATTTTACATTCTTAATACAATTAACTTACATGTATTACCATTTTATCAACAATTTAAATTACTTCAAATATAAAAAAAATAGTAAAACATTATACGTGAAACTTCTAAAAATAAAAGCATGAAAATATATGATTCTATAGATAAATATACATACAATAGTGCTGATCCAATGTATTAATAAATAACTACGACAAACTATCAGACACTATTAAAAAAATAATAACCTATTTCAAAATCTTAACTTTTTATAAATACACTTTATATCTTACTTGATATGTACAAAATAACATGAAATAATTTAATAATATATTTACAACCCGGAGAAGCAATTCTATCACGAAAAATCTGACTTGATATTTATTCTCAAGAATTTAACAGATGATAAATATATTTTTAATATATGACATGAGAACGACAAGAAATGATGGACAATAATGTGAGTGTTTCGAAATAATTTTTATTTAAATAATTTATATCCGTTCCTAATTTAAATTTTAAAATCAGATACATTTTTAGTAAGATATACACACTAATGGGCTTCGTACCTGGGCTTCAATATTTGATATTGGTTTCGTGGATGGAGCCATTGACGATGTTCTAACTAGTAGAAAAAGAACGTGAAACAGAAATAACATGAACTTGTGATACATTGATTTCTGCATGTTTATTTGAAGTATTTCCTTTTTGCCTCTGGTGTGGTTGTTTTTCTGAGAGTACTTCCAATGTTGATATTGCTATCTGAATTAAAAAAATCAAAAAGCTTAGACTTTGGAATAAAAAAATCATAAATAAACAAAATACAGACGTTTGAAGATCTTCTTAATGATTCCTTAATGGTACAAGTGGTATCTTACACTTCTTAATGAAGTAAATGAGAGACCACCTACGCAGATGAATGATAACTATAGAGGAAGAAAATGAGATATTTAATCGACAAAGTTGTTTGTTGGGTTTAGCCACTTTCCCGTTCTAAAATCAACGCTTTTACGCACCGGGAGATGAAGAACTGACGATGGCTCAATTTGGAGAGAAGTCTGAGTGAAAAGTGACAGGAAGAGCTACCCACTACCGGTATTAATATCTTACCCCCGTAAAGCTAAAGAGATTAGAGGAAGAACTTTCGGCACAGGTTGGGGAAATCGAATGGAGTAGAACCACGAACGTTTTTCAATGAAGTCTAGACTGCCGGCTATAGAGTGGTCTGATAGTCGTGAGGGTACTGCTGCAAGGGTAATTCGTTGTATGGTTCCTTGCTATGGCCAATCCGAATGCCTCTTATTCTCGGTTACTTTATTAGACGTATGGGGAGCTGGGCGCAAGAAATTTTAAAACCGCAAACTCTTCTTGTATCTTAACACGTTTCAACAAATTATTATGTATGTATAACTGGGTAGTAGGCTTTTCTAGTCCCTTTTATATCTTTCGGTATATCTATGCCCCGTTGGCGTATAATGTATCATGAGTGTAGTTACCGACTACATACACCTACATATGCACAGGTTAGTAATATGTATGATACCGTGTACAATTGCGGTTATTAATAATTATGTAGGTATATATATGGTTGTTACGTATATGACGCCATTTGACATAACAAGTAAGTATTTGAAAGCAGACATATATACAAGTATTCACCCACTCACCGAAGCTGCAGCGCAATGTCTCTTTAGTCTGCTCGCTGAAGTGACTATTTCTATGCCGCCGAATTATCCAGAGAACTGCACCCATGTATAGCTAAATAATTTGTTACAATTTGTAGGTTTATTAATAATAACAATCCAAAGAATGATATGTTAAATCTGTAAAGTTATGCAGGTTAGCCTTAAGAACATATAGAATCGGAAATGTGTGATCTATATAATATTTGCCTACGCTTTGTAATTGATAAATAAATAAATAAGATATACATATTATTCATCTTAATTTCTTACAAAGAAATGATTCACGATCTTAAAATTATATGTCACCTAAATAAAATAATATATGTAGGATGTCTGTCATGTGTCTAACACTATTTGTTTTACAATTTAATAAGAACCAGCACTGTATTGTAAAATATCTGGTAATTTTGTGTGTAATTTGACACAACAGTAAACATTTTAAATGGGTTCACCCATACCATTAATCTATAACTTACAATTCAAAATAATGTTTTAATAATATCCAAATGTTTTAATGTTTCAATACTTAAATTAAGTACGTAATGTTTTTATTCCGTGTAAAGTAGGTAAATATATAGAATAACATTAACATTTTAAAGTCTTCCGAAAGTAGATCTTCTTCTATTCCACTTAGGGCATTTTTAGGTCACATTTTTGAGCTTCCTCAACGCAGTCATTCATTACCAACATACATGTATGTATATATTGTACATGTTATCAAAAATCTAGGGTTACGTATCCTGTGTCTTAGGTCCCAGTACTTAACTCAGTGCATTAATAACTGCAGAGTTTACGGATACCTTGATTAGAAATACCGCTGGTAAGTTAGGAAGAATATGTGTGGTCTCTGGTTTCGGCTGTATACATTCCCAAATCTCTTCAATCCTCACATTTCTTTACAAAACATCTCCTGTGAAATTTTGTATCAAATCTAAACGAATACCTGACCAAGAAAGTTATATTTAATTAATTACACTTTTCTTCCACTTTAGACGCTTGTATAAGAATAAGCTACGTTAGCTATTTGTGTTATTGATCACTAACTAAATTATATTTTATATGGTGCGTCTCCCAATAACCTGCATTAAAAGGTTATCTATATAATTTTCACCATTGGCCGACGCATCTGCAAAGAAGTTTTACCACTTGATAATATATTCGTATCCTATTTAATATAAATTTGATACGTATATGTAGTATATGCTTTGACCAATGTGTCTATTTTAAAGTTGTTTTCAATGATATAATTGCGATATAAATATTTATTCGTAAGCCTGATTATAACTTAAAACGGTTCAAATTATTAAAATTGAGTTATTTAAGACAGGAAGTAGAAGCAGCAATGAGACATTAGACATTAGATATATGTGTATGTAAACATTTTTTTAATTAATATTATATTATTAAAACTGACATCATGATAGGCCTGTTATGGTTTAGTAATTTATTGTTGCAGGTTATCATTTTGGGAATTGACTATAATTAACACATTTTGAAACACATGCTATACACGTGTTTAATAGGAATGAATGATATTTAAAAGTACAATTTATGTATCTACAAAAAAATTATTTTGTTGTCGTTTTTTTATAATACTAAAAATAATATTTTCAAATTTAATTGAAAGATATACATATTAATTTTAATGAATATTTTTGTTTAACATTCATGCTTATTTAATAGAATATTGTATTTATTTATTCATTTAGTAATTTGGATATCTATTTATACAGAACAGTAATTGAATAGATTTGTTACAATATTACACACAAATGAAAATATACATTTATACATATAAATATATATAATATTTTTATACAATAATAATAATATATATTGTACATATATGCTAATGTATAAAATATTTGTATACTAAATTCTAATAGTTTAACACATGTGTTTGCTTAAATTATTCAATTATGCATAAATCCTTGTCTAATACATACATATTTCACATATTCTTTCATTTTATACATATACCTATATAAAATATATGATAATAAAAAAAATATAACAAGTCATAATATGTATAGGATTATTTTAGTGCTCCCGGTTATACATTATTCAATTTCGTCACATCGATCTATCGAGGAATAATTAACATGGTCTTTATATTTATCATTAATTGTCTTTATGGCAAATTGATATCTTTATTAAGATTACGGGAGGCATAGGTAGTATATCCAGAATATTGATATATTTGCACATGTATTGGTAACATGCATTACGTGTCAAAATGAATCAAGCCAATGTAAATGTTATGAATTATATAGCAAGCGTCAAATAGATAACTGCATCTTAACAAGTCAATAATCTATGATTAAGCATATTATAATCACATATATGATTATATATGATTACCTTTAATATAAAGCTGACATATATATTTTATTACATTTTTTTAGATAGAAACATAAAATTGTTAAGAAGAAATCTATATTTGTAGATATAAAAATCGAATATATCTATTTTAATAAAATAATTATATAAATTTATTTTTATATCTACAAATATAGACTTCTTCTAAACAATTTTATGTTTTTATCTGATATTTTTTAATAACAAATATAAACTTTATATTAAAGGTAGATATGATAACATTTTACACAGGAATAAACATAGAGATCAAAAACAATATAAATATTACATGAATATTAATTAGATAATATTAATATTAAGAGTAATAGGTACTAAAATATCACAATAACCAAATAGAATAACGTTAAGATGTGCGATTGTCAATGATATAACTTAATTTTCTTAAAGGTTGTTGATCGTGACATTGCAACCTCCATTGAATATAAAATTGAAAATATTAGAATTTCCAGCAGAGGACGAAGATGACGAGTTATTTGCATGTTTCTGAATAGAATGATTGTCAATCACGACACTGGTGTTGTGGGGATGGATGCTGTTCATCAAGCGCTTGTATCCTCGCATTCCGGTCACACTCCGGTGTTCTGTGCGCTGCATTATGAGCTGCTCATCCACTCCGCCGTCAAAGTCGCGTGGCGCATGTGGCACGCAAACTGTGGTTAGTTTTGTGACCTCCTATTCCACTACTTCCACAAAGATTTTTAACAACTTTGAACAAAGAGTTGTAGCCCATTAGTACTGACTTGTGCCAATTTTCTGTTGATTGAAAATCGACATGATGTTAGATAAAAAACATCAGAACAGTCGGTAGACGACAAATTTATACATTTTAACAACAGTAAAGCGTGCGATCGTTGTGGATCTATTTTTGTCATTTTATCTATATGAATAACAACTGATTTTGGTTCACCTTTTCCATGATTCATTTAGACTAAAACTGAGAATAAATATTATTTAAATTAATTGTCTTAATGCAAATAAATATTATTTAAATGAATTGATGTAATGCAAATAAATATTTTTTTAATTAATTGATTTAATGCTAATATTTTTCGAGATTTATATTTTTTATCTTCAAATATAAATCTAGGATTTTTATGGCAATAATCAGTGATTATAATGCATAAAGAAAGCTTGTATCGGTCTAACGAAAATATATATACCGACGGCCTTCATATTTTCTAAAGACCTCAAAAGCATTCTTTATCCTATACATAAAATGTGTCTTGCTGTTGACTTTGTATTAGTAAAGTTTCTACCTCATATTATAATTAATATGCTCATAGAAATAAAAAATATATATATATGCCTATATTTAAGTAAAACAAAGATCTATGAATATGCCAGAATATATAAGTTTTTAAAGTATTTAAAATAAATCGCCTGCACATATATATATATTTGTAATATCTATTTTTCCATTACATTTTCATTATTTATTTTTGCGCATATTACAAATCTGAAAGAAAATTTAGATATAATTTCAAATAT
Organism: Invenusta paracnida; assembly: GCA_036023295.1. Classification (NCBI taxonomy): domain Eukaryota; kingdom Metazoa; phylum Platyhelminthes; order Proseriata; family Coelogynoporidae; genus Invenusta; species Invenusta paracnida. The sequence continues at coordinate 24,006 of JAYRBW010087916.1, forward strand.
AGATAATATACAGTGCTCGATATTTTATAATAAGAGGTAGAAATATTACAAACCATCAAACTAATTAGAAGACGCGTATTATTTTAAAGACCTGTTAAGTCCCTTTACCAATGTTCATGTATTAACAGTGGAAACAAAATTTTGCATTTTGGGCATAGTGTATTTTTTAAAGACTTTTACAGCAATACACTTATTTTATAGTCAAATTTGTATAAAATAATTTTAAACACTATTTTTACTTTGTCATTTACATGTATAACTGTATGATTAATTCAATTCATGTTCCAAATATAACTATTTTATGAAATCAAGCATACAATAAATGTATCATTTAGTGATTTAATTTATGATTTAATTTCTAAATTTAATTAATTTAATGAAAGATTGGTAAAGAGAAAATGTTTTAAATAAAACTGTAAAACAATCAACAATAACTTTGAATACATTTTAATTCACAACACTTTTCGAGACAACAATGTATCCTCTTCAAATAGTGTGTATTATTGTTTTTCTTGTTCAATTCATTAATTTAGATTATTATGTAGTATTATCCCACCAATTTCATATTTATTGTAACTGATGAGGGGACATTTTCGTATCAAAACATGTTGGGAATTATAGTGTATTTAAATATATTTTTGATTGTTTTTATTTATTTATCTAATAATACAAATTTATATGATAATGATATGTACTTCAAAAGTTATCTTACATATTAAGAAAGTAAAAACTTTCAAAAATCTTCGTTTAAGTTTTAGAATTATAGAATATTATCACCATAGAGTAATTACTCTGTAATTATTACATTGTTAAATTATATTCTTTTCATAGAGTACTATTTTTAAAACTAATTTAAAACATGATAGTATTCTACGTAGGTCCCTAATCTTCAGTTAGGGCCTTGGTAGAGCCTTGGTCTTATGTATCGAAGGTCCTGGGTTCTAATCCCACCCAGGGCATCTTACTCACCCCTGGCTAGCAGGCCTGTCCTGTTCGGCTCGTTTGTGACCGATCTTTGTATGACCGGATTCATTGTTTGTATCTTATTTATGTTTGTTTTTTCTCTCTGTGTGTTATGTCCTTATGTATATATGTGATTTGTGTAACCAATTGACACTCAAACCCTTGGGTTTTAGTCATTTATTTCCTCAATAAAATTCTATTCTATTCTATTCTATTCTAAATATATTTGTACAGTTTGTGCATTTTTTATAAATTAGTAAAATCTATTTGTCTATTTATTTAGATCAAAAGAATATGTCCAGTCGACATAATTCTCCAAAATCGTCACTTGGCCCGAAAAACAAGCGCTTATCTATATTGTCGTATGCAGGAACCGATGACGAAGACTACCAACCCAGGAATAAAAGAGTGTGTCCACCTCCTCGTAAATCATTTCAACAGGTACCTGTTTATGACATACTCCTGTTATTAGTCTCAATAGTAGGTTCTTCTGAATTTATATTTTCTTGATTCTAATTGCTTAGATTTTGACTGGTACAAAGTACCAACTTTTCTAGTATTAAAAGCTGTAAATATCTTTGTATTTAGAATCATGTGTAATTTTTTATGCATTTATGTATAAAATGGAAGTTTAATAAAAATTGTTAGCCGGTTATCTCTTCGCAAGTGATGTTTTGCCTGCTATCAAAACTAAGTTTTTATATTTCACAAAACAATAGGATATTGTGTAGTTTCTTTCACATTAAATAATCACACTGACATGTTTGAATTAAAGGGTTTGGACATTCTAAATTTTCATTCTGGGTACATGTTTTTCTCCTGTTATATAATATGTCACGCATTAAATCTGTGTAAACATATAGAGATTTCCAAATTTTGTTAAATATGTTATTTATTAGTAATTTTTATAACTTCGTGCATAATTCAAAACGAAATGATACATTTAATGAGTTACAACTGCTCTTTGATAGGGACCCAAGACATATTCTCAAATGCTGGTGGCTCTCTCTATAACAATTTGTTTGCTGGGTATATTCTGTTGAAGCGTTTATCCCATTTCATGTCTGTAGAATTGATATAATTAAGGAGAGAAACCCATCTACAAAGTATGAAACAATTATTTGTATTATTGTGCTCTAGTCGTAGTTATAATAAAGAGATCACTGGCAGAGGGGATTGAAACTAAAATAAGTTATTAGTAACACTTGATACGTAATTTAATTATAATTTAACGTATTCTTGACTCTTATATGTTAAAATGTATTCAATTAATATTTTATAAAAACAATAAAATACATTTTATGCATTTTCCTATCTTATTGTTTATTAAAATATAATAAACTTAGTTTTGAAAGCAGGCAAAATATCTCTTGCGAAGTGATAACTAAATGTATGCATTTGTCTTAAAGTTAGTAAAATTTTAATATATATTTTTTACAAAATGTCGTTATGTGTATGTAATCAAGTAACATTAGCATAACAAAACCCGCATGGAGCAAACAAAAATCAATATGCACTGTTACATTCTTTATATACATACATATGTCATATTTAGTGTAAGAGTTGTATGTTAGAATCTACAGGAAGCTACTGTAGTTACAGATCACAATGAATACAGTTTGCATTGTTTTTTCTAGTTAAATTGTTTAATATGCTCAGAATTTATATTATTTATACTTTACTGCAATAATTATTATAGATATTACAGTAAAATGTTTTAGAAATACACTTTGGTAATTTAGTCTGCAACTATGTCTTCCTTAATAGACATCCTCCATACTACAACTGCTATTAAACGAACAAGCCGAAACAAAAGCAGCATCTATAAGCCAACGTAACTACCACAATACAACATTCCCATTCCTGGACCAGACGCAACATGGCAGCCACAACCCGGTACAGGACTTTCCAGACAGTGGGTCAGAAGATAGGCAAATCACTCAGGAGGCACCGGCTTCTCTTTTCCCCAGCTCTTCAGCGGGGAATAAGGGAGAGTTTATCGAAAAGAAGGTGCAACCTCGGTTTTCGCACGATACAATACGGTGAGTGCATCGTGTCAACTGCCACACTTAATGACATGTGTTTCTTATAACATTTTTGAATGATTTATGGGAGAGTTTGTCTATATTTTACTTTCGAATTAAAGATTGACGTCTGTTATTTTAGCTTTTATTGGAAATACAGCGTATATCTAATTCTAAGATTTAGAAAGGGAGGCTTATACTATATTTATTGTGTGATATACACTTAAAATTGTATCAGGATTATACAAATAATTACGATATTATTGAATGCTTTTTTCATTCAATATTGAAATTTATCCATTCAATTTTAGTTTCAGTGGGATTATTATTCGTCTTTACACTTTATTCATAATAATTTTGTTACAATGTCTAATTTCGTTTAAAAAATCAAAACTTTTTTGAAGTATTGCTTTTTAGAACTCAAATTCAAGTATTTTCAACATTGCGTATAAAATCTGTGTAGTGCAGTAGCTTCATTACCATAATATACTAAAGATACATAAAAGTAAGTTCGTACACTCAACACAAAATGCGTTTGCAGAATACTAAGATGTATTTTAACCTTTTTCATTAGACAATACTACATATAAATACTTGCCCAATGACAAAACATTAATGCAATATTTCTCATCATATCAGCCTGGAGTTTTTACAATTATTAATATATATTTATTTACTATACGAGATAAATATAGATAACATTTTTAATAGTACGATGGAAGTTAGGAAATAATATTTTGAAAGCGGATACAGGTAGGACATTATTTATATTTTTAGAAAAATAATTGAATTTTAATTTGCTAGAAAACAAAAGTAGATGCTTATCACCTAGTCTTTACCTGTTTATAAAATTAATGTTTAATTCTTTTTGTGATTAAATAGTTTGAGAACATAGAACCTATTTTGTTATATGGTGATAAATATGTGTTGCAATTTTATTATCATTTAGTTCAACACAAATTGTGCATAGAATTATTCGCTATTTTATATTATTATTTGTTAAACTATATTATAATTATAATATGTAAAATGCAAAAAATGTCTAGTTTGTTACAAGCTGAGTAATACGTTCATAGTATAGGATTCTATAAAATATGTGACCTTTTCAGTCTATTAAGTCTTCTGTTAAAACGAGCATTTTTAGAATTTTTTCTAGTACATTTCTTTCTAATCTGGTTTATTCTTACAATCATACGAAAATACATGTACAAACTCATATATAACACAATGATGATGCTTACAAGAAAATAGTACAATCGAATTCTATAAACAAACTAGGTTTTCATTTGATTAAATAAACGATTAGTTTTTTATTCGAAATATACTGGTTTTTTTTATAAAACAGACCCTATAATTATGATATATTTATAATATTATACTTTGAGCCTAGTTAAATAGTTTGAGGACATACAGCAGCTCCATTTTGTTCTTTTGCAATATTCATGTTGAATTATATCCGTTTTACTGTCAATCTAATTCATTTTTCTTATCTAACTTTAAGAAATTAATTGTTTTTCGAAAATGCCACCATTGAATAATGATATTTGAAACACATTTTTCAATGAAAGTGGCAGGACCACATGTAATGGACTTGTTTTTATGATTCTATCACAGAAAGCACTCTGGCTGCTCTGTATTGTGGCCATTTGTAAAAGCTCATTCATTATCTTATATGTCAAAATATGCTGTAAATAAATAATATTTCAGTTTACAAAGTAAATTTAGCTTGCCTGATGTATATCATTATTTAAAGAAATTCCACAGTGGGTATTTGTGCAATTATCAGTATAATCTTAAAAATCTACAAAGTTTTAAAAATGCTAAGAATAGTCTATAAAAAGTACTGAATGCGTATGAACTGATTACACCTGATTATTATTTTTTTACTTAAAATATGAGTGTATTTAATACTATAAATTATTAGTTTTTCCAAGTTGCTGGATATAATTATGTTATTATTATTATTAAATACTAATTGCGTACAATATTATAGTTGGTTATTGTGCATTTTGTATATAAGTATTATACATATTTCACTTCCTTGACTGAAATATTTATGCTCTTGTTCGTATATGCTTTTCCTCGTACCTATGCAGAGATTTCACCTATAGTCCCATGGGCTCTGACGGTATCAAGCTTATCAATGACGACGTTCTTAGCCTTAATCACGGAAACTTTATTAATGATGTCATCATCAACTTCTACCTCAAATATCTACTCAACGATGTTGTCAGTGAAAAGGATCGACTAAGGACCCATGTTTTCAACACATTCTTCTACACGCATCTTTCTTCTGAACTTACTGAAAAGGCAAACTCTAATATTGAGTAAGAATTTTTTAATTCGTTTTTTAATAGTACATGGTTGATGTTAAAAGTGGTTACTCACTTTATTTCTATGTTTTAATCTGTTCGAATATTATGCATTTTTTTATAACTTTAAAATAAAGAACTATCTTAACCATTGCGATTATACTGTTTATGCTTTCCACTATCAGGCAGATGAAGATGCGCCATGCAAAAGTTTCCAAATGGACAAAACGAGTGAACATTTTCGAAAAAGATTTTGTGATTATCCCCATGAATGAAGAGTAGGTCCCACTGTTATTTTAAACTAAATATAATTTTTTTAAACTGTGTTACAATAATCAAATACAGTGACAAAGGCTTGTTAAACCAGGTTTGTTAAATTATTTAGTTACTTATACAAATTTGGATATATTTAATTCTATAAGCCTTGCTACATCATATTGTTAACTTTCTCACGCCGAGTATTATCTGCATATGCGTAGACTTTTCATTTAGGAAGCAGAAAACATATATATTGTAACTTGTATTATAAATTTTTGATTTTTTAATTGGTAGGCAGTTGTATCACAACTTAAGCATTTACAAGAACTATTCGCTAGGTATTAATTATTAATCTGCACACTTTTGGATACAATGCAATGTGTTTCAGTTGCATTCCTCTTATATTAGGTATATTACATTTTATTACTACATATTACACAATAATTATAAAATGATTTCTTAATGTTTTTTAATTAACCCAAAAAGTAATACATTTTCTTTAAATTCACATTTAGGCTTTTATGGTATTTCTTTAATATTTCATATTGATAGGTAATAATATGCTCTAATATAGGTGATATTTTTTAAATTTATATATTTGTGCTACTCAAGCTGTCAACATTACTATAATAAATGAAATTATCACAATTAACTTTTATTAGTAATTTGTAGTTATTTAAAAATTATTAATATACTTTTCTAAGTATATAATACGCTTTTTTATAAATCGCTTAATTTTATCCTACACGAGTAGCTTTATTTTTAGCGTTCTTCATATATTGATATACAAGCAAAGTTCGGCTGTCTTGTATTATTCTATTTTTGTCATAATATTGTATGTCCAATATATAATATATTGCAGTTGATACCCCATAAAAGTTTTATTAGCTATAATATTTCTTAAACAGCATTCATTTCTAACATATAGTACCATTTCTTGATTTAATTTATTAAATTCACATTTGATTTATTTTCTACACAAATTGTCTTTCTTTTACTAAATTCCAGCCAGCACTGGTTTCTAGCTGTTGTTTGTTTTCCTTGGCTTGTTGGATCTGTCAATTATCGAAAGCTTTTTAATTCGAAAGCTGCTGTGGATTCTAATGTACCCTTGCCTGTAAGTGTTATGAAAATTATGTGTTATTGAATAACTATATATAGTTGCATATATTTAGTAAGCAGCAAATTTATTAGATTATTTCGTCTAATTCTATGACGTCATATTAAAAATCAAATGATTTTTTATTTGAATCCAATAATAAACTACCATTTATATATATCTTAATTGCTAAATTATTTTATTTGCAACATTAGTTGTAAATAATATGTATTATATACGTTAGTATACAAAAGTTTCGACCCCCCCCCACCCCCCACCCACCACATTATTATTTCTACTGAAATAAGCCTACACCTTAACTATTTAAAACAACAGTACCAGTACAATGAAGTATTTAATCACTTATAAAATTGATTAGTACAGTCAGTAAGAAGTCTTCAAACTACGAGAGATATTTATAAGTTTTTGTCGTTTGTATTTTTTGATTTTCTAGTTTTCAGCGTTTCTCAACGCCATGACTGCTAAGTTTACCTATTTATCTGGCTGCGTATTATTGGTGTGTGTGTTTTTTAATCGCCTGTTTTGTTTATTTTTATTTGTTGCGAAGTTTACTTTGGTGTTTAATTTAGTGTAGTTTACGCTAAGCATTTCCGAAACATTCGATATAGTGGGGAGGGACCAATATTTCTGAAATAGTGTACATATCTCAATTATTTCATTTACATTTATTTTTGTTTTTGTTTTTAAATGTCAAATAGTAAAATAATAAATCTTCAGAACAACATATTTTTGTTATATTTTTGTATATACTGCAGTATATCAATATGAATCATTTCGAAGCACAGTTTATATTTTGAATTAATATTAGTAAATAAATGCTTTCTAGAATTCCAAAGAAGCAGCCTATGTAATTAAACGTGACAAAATCCACCAGCAAATTGAAAAGGAAGGACACTTAAATCCAATGTAAGTATTTATCAGCATATTGTTATCGTGTTATATACACGTATATCGTTTGTGATTATTGCTTTCATAGGTTATCTATGTATGGTTTACTAATCGTCGCTGTTTTTCATAACTAACGTATGTAATTTTTGTAACTTTGTAATTTTTCCAAAACACAGTTTAAAGTTTTTTAATGCCTTAAAATACTCTGTAAGCGAATATGAGTAGGAATAGGTTTAATAAGTACCTTTAGTCCTGCCGTTTACGCACATGAAAGATACCAGTCCGCAAAGATATATTTTGAAAATACCCACATACGTTAGTCTTGCTAAACGTAAAATTATGCAAAACAACGACGAAATGCTATTTACACTTATACGTTGAACTAGATATTTAAATCTGATGATTAATGTTCACTGATTTAAAATGCATTTAGTGGAGAAGAAGAAAATAATTGAAATATTTTTATGTCACTATTTTTGTTATTTTAACTCCTTTGAAGTTTTGTTATTTCACTGGTTTCGTGTTTGTTTTGCAATTATTAAAATCGATCATGGTTTCATTATATATTTTTTTGTATCTCTATAGAATTGTTTTAAGTCGTTCATTTAATTATATTATTCTGTAATATCTATCAATTTTAAGTAACTACTTTAAGATTATAAACCTCATTACTACTGGATATATTTTCTCGCAGTACTGACGAAGTATGTTTTGTAAATTTCAATTTGGTAGTAGGATTTTCGAAAGTAGAAGTTTAAAGCTACGTTTGTTACATTATATTACGATTAATTTTTAAATTTGGTTATATTTCAGGCCGTGTATACTTTTGTTTGATTCTCTCTTTGGAGCCTCGAGATCTCCAAACGTTAAAGTAATACGAGAGTAAGTAAACCAGTGCTATTTTTATATAAGTTACAATCTTAATAATATACATATTACTGTATATTAATATAGTTTTTAGTTCTCAGACTATGAAGGAATAAAATTGTACTTTGGAATGATGAGCTAGAAAGTGTTGCCACTATACACATTGTACCTATTTTAATAAATTCGGAATTAATAGGCAGAGTAGTTGCTCACACATTTCGAGCCTTCAAGAATGATCGACAGAAGTAAATTTGCTTGGGTGCGATCTTATCTATAAGCAAAATATCAAATAAATAAATTTAATCTGAAAACACAAAACAAGAAAATGTCAATACTAGACAGGGTATCTTTACATGGCAATAAATTCCTCTTCTTATTGTCATCTATGTCGTGCAATTTTCCAATATGCCGTATTACATCTGCATTTGCATGGAATATGGTGCAGCATGCTTTACTCAAACGAATTAACTTTAAGAATCTACGATCTTTAGAAATATTACACCATGCCCATGGAATATTGAACGAATTTGCGTTTGATTTATCCTCTCGCAAATTAAACAGCCGCACTTCTGTCTGAAGATTTCATTTTCGGAGATAACAGTTGTCAAATGTTTCGCAGCTGCTGACATCATCTTCGTTGATTGGATCAGGCAGTCCTAAGAACGAAATGCTTTGTAAAAGGTTGCTTTTAAAAGAAAGATTGGATGCCAGATAAACTTATTTTTAAGTACACAAAAAAGCAAAAAATAAATTGATATCAAGTTAATTATATATGCAAAAAAGTCAAATATAAGGCTTTGATATCACCTTTAATATATGATTCATAAAAATTATAATAGAGTTTTTGTTTACAAATGGATGTAGTTTTCTGCTATTAGGATAATAGAAAGAAGAAGAAAAACCAAATTAAAAATGATACATTTTGTTTAAATACAGGAGTGCCAAATTGTTAAAACTATGAATAATATTATTTTTATGTCTATTATTCCTATTGAAGTACATTAAAATTCGCATATATTGATACTTCATTGGATATACATACAAAGAATATCGATATAGACGAATTACTGTCAATAATAATAGCCGCAATGCGACTATGGGGTGAAACGGGCAGGCACATACAAGTTAGAGTAAAAGAGCACAAGTGAAATGTTCGAAGCCTGGACATCAATCGTTCCAATATTGCGCGGCATGTTTATATCATACAATGGATTTTGATGGAGTTCAAACCGTAGCTAACGTATTTAGCAGGAGATTAAAAGAATCAATATGATGGGGGAAAATCGAGTGTTTATTGACTTTTGAGTGTTCGTAGTGTTCGTGTTGAATGTTCGTAGTCACAGGATGCCCAACTTAATCTTTTAAGTAAGTTAATAGCTCTTTTCACTCGTTATCTATATACGCGTATACTGTTGATAATTATCGGTCTCTGTTGTGTTAAGTGTGTACTTATTATAGTACTCTCTTTCTCTCTCTCACCGAGTAACTAGTTAATATTACTCATTGCTGTAATTGCTTATATGATTTAGTAGTATTTTAGTTGTAGTTAGTATTTTACCTTTCAGTTTGTCTGAAGATATCTCTATAATACAGACGAAAATATTCGCAGTTATTCTTCTTCTATTATTAATATGAAATCCGGGTGTATCGTCTAAAACTTATCTTACTAATAATTATCTTATACACCAGCCAATATGCAAATTCCATTGTATATATACATATAATGTATTAGGAATAAAATATTACGTCGTCTACTTTAAAAGAAAATATTTAGTCATTGTTTTCAAGGTGAAACTATTTAAATTTCAATAGAGTAACAATACATAGAGTTTCGACTCTTATTGATTTGATATACATTGCACTGTAATTGTTATAGTTGTAATAATTTTGTGTTATTCGCGAAACCTGACGGTTGTAGTTAGATTAACACTACATAATGGTTGCGTGTTATTCGAGTAGCAGGCCTATAGTATAATTCCTAACCGTAGTACATGACCGCCGGCGGTCATCAATAGAAAATTATTTTATTTTAATTAATTTTAAGTAAATGGGTTGGCTAAAAGTAGTATTAAATATTTCTATTAAATTAATTTTAAGAGCAAATATATATTTACACAATTTTAACATATATAATGTGTCTGTATATTTATAACTGTTTTACAACATAATCTGTTTCACTGCTGTCAGCTTTTAAAACAGTATTTTGCATAAGCTTTCGGGTAGGTGAATACATACATAAATAATAATTGATTAGAATTGAAACTGTATTATTACTCTATGATTTCAACTATCTTAATTTTTATAATAATTATGAGATAATTTTTATGTATATATTATTGAATACATTTTAATATGTGTATACTGTTTTATAATATTTACTATAACTTTATTTTTTTAAATATAACTAATATTATTTAAAAAAATAAAAGATATTATTATTATTACCATTATTTGAAAATATATATTTTGTTAATTTCCGATTTTGTCAAGAATTATTTCTATTACTAATAGTAATGTTCCACTCTGAATAATTTTATGTTTTATTAGTTTAATTTTTACAACAATTTATGTATCTGAATGATCTTATAGAGAATATTGTTAGGTATATTATAAAAGTTTCTTTTGATGTTAAAATTCAAAATAAAGGCTGATGAAATTTGAGATTATTACAATTTTAATAAATTGGAGTCTAAATATTTAGTTGAAGGATTTTCTTAACAGTCTATTATTTGCAATTCACCTTTCATTATATCTAATTACAAATAAAAATAATATTAATTTAATAATAGTACCTATTATATGATACTTAGCATAATTATATTGAGTGAGTAAGAGCCGGGAAACTACTTAGATCGCCTTACTAACTATACTACTTATAGTAGCATAGTCGGTTTTCGGTGAATGCCACTTTTGCACAAGAAGTTTATTGTTGTTGTTGAGGGGCGCGTTGGCACAATGGTTAGAGCAGTGGACTGCCAATCTAATGGCAGTCTGTGCGAATGGGTTAGAACCCCTGTTCGACCTAAATTAATTACCGCGTCCCTGACTAGCAGTTGTGCTAGTCGAGTGATTAGCAGGCATCGGCCTGTTCTGTTTGGGTCTTCCAGGTGGCTCTGGAGACTGTACTGGCAAAATATCGCCAAAAGCCGTACACACTAGTAGAACTACTCCTAGTGTACGTTCACACTTATATTTATAAGTAATATAGACTTTTTAGAAGCTATAATACTGTGTGAGCCGGGAAATTCTTACACTGGACTGCTCAATGTCACTATATCAATTATTACTATATTATGGATTATTTATTTATTTCATTTAAATATTAAAAGATTACCATTCTAGTGACAATAATCAAAAAATTGTTATAAATATTTTTAGTTTTAGTTGAATATTTTATTCAGTACCTATGCATATTTCGCCTGGTTAGAAGTAGTTGATGAATTTGATAAATTTATTTTTTGTCAACTTGAGATTCTTCTCTATTTGTAGGATTATACAGATTTCATTGATTATTATTAATAAAAAAATATGTATTATTCAGATACCTTCAGGCAGAATGGGACGTGAAACAGGCTGAAACCAATGGAAACCTTGTCTTTAACAAGGATACAATCCGTGGATTCTGTCCTCGTGTGCCACAACAACCTAACCACTACGATTGCGGGGTTTATGCCTTGCACTACGCCGAAACTTTCTTTAAAGTATTGAGTGTTCCAAAGTCTACTATTTTTTTTATTAAATCTGTTTTTTATTGCTATTATTTTAAAGGTTATTACAATGTGTTTGAATTATTAACATTATAATACACTCATTATTTTAAATTATTCATTTCTGTAAATTCTTTGAATTTTTATTAAATCTGATGAAATTCGAATGGGTTATAATATGTATATATATAATATTTTGGTTAATAAAAATAGAAATGCCACAATCAAGTTTTACTTAATTAATTTAGACATTATTATTCTTCACTTTTATCATTATGGTTAATTAAGAAATAATTACATAGATATTTTTTATGTAGTTAAGCTCAATTTTATATATATTTTAATTTTAAATATATGTATATTACAATATTTTGCGTTATATTTTTAGAAACCGGTTACGTCTTTCACAAAAGGTTACTTTCAAGACAAGATGAAAAACTGGTTCGATATTGCTACTGACATTGACGGTAAACGTGCTGATATTCAAGATCTCATCATTTCAAAATATCGTGCTCAGAAGTCTTAATGAAGTCTTGTAAAATATTTACTTAACTTTTTCTACATAGCCTTGATTATTTGTAAAAAAACATCTCCAGATAATCAACGTTGATTTCTTAATCAATATGTTTAGAAACTAGTCTTTTACGTCTTATAAATAAATAATGTTGGTAATTTGGATATTATAGTTTCCATTAGAGTTCCTGTATTTACTTTTGTGACTTTAAATACGTGTATTATTCATGTGTATTTTTTGTACGCAATAGATTCATCATTCCTGTAATAATTTATTTTACAAATTTAGTAGTTGTTTTTACACTTCTGAATCGTTAAATGCAACTATTCTTTTGTTTATAATTAAGCTTGTTTGTATCTGTCTCGTGCAAATAATAACTGTAATAGTGTTAAATGTCAGATGTGTATATATATACGTTTTAGCGAATTATCGTTGCATTTATGATTCTTTTGCCAATTGATGTATTATAAAACATTCAAAGATATAACAAATGTTTAATGTTGTATCTGTGTTTTCAAAATAACTTTCAGCTATGACCGTCATTTGCTTTGAGTACCATACTAAAAGAATTGCGGTTACTTTAAGAATCTACTTATATTGACATGTTTAAAAATCAAAATGTAACATAAATATATTCCATGAATGAATTACATATTTTTTAAGGTTAAAGGGATGTGGGGTCAACCGGTCCATTTTGCCTATTTTTTATGTGGATTAATGTAGGGTATGTCATTTTTTTAAATAGTTTATATTTATTATGACTAAATTATATAATTATAAAATTATACAGTATATTAAATTTATACTACTTGTGCTTAATAATAGTAGTAGAAAATGTTTTAGGGCCAAATTTTTACAATAGCGAATATTAACTACATAATATATGAATCAACACGCGGTACACCGGTGAACCACAAACGTTTACAGTGAAAAGTTGAATTATTTTTTTGTCAATGAAAAAAATTAAATAATATAAAAACTACGTAGTTTTATTTTTCATAATTACGAAATAAACATGTTTATTGATGATACATTAAATGAATCCATAAAAAGAACAAACTTAAATAGATCAATGTGACATAAATACTTATGTATGACTAGATCTAGTTTTTTAAGATAGATTGTAGTGTCAGTGGAAGAACCTTAATTTCTGAAATTACAGTAGGTTTTAAGCACTAAAAAATGTTAAAATCGACTGCTGTCCTGTCTCTAATCGGGCCTTCTTTGGCCTACCAGGGCCCTTTTATGAAGGTCGAGCATCACCTTCATCTCGTTGTTGGCGGCTGGATAAAACCAACGATGCTCCTTCTTTGCTAGGGATGCAAGCTTTGATTATTGAAGAACCTTAGGAGTACATTGGATAAGACGAAGTCTAGAATTTACAATGTCGGATAAGGTTGCATCTGGGGGTAGATCAAATAAATCTCGAAGCAGAGCAGATCGTGTCATTTGAGGATCAGGACAGAAAACATGCATTGTTGCTGTGCTATTGCAGTTGATGAAACCAACTGTTTATATGTAACATTTCCTCCATGAAACTCAAACACATAGTTAAAGGTAAATCCAACTGCGGAAGCGATTTGAAATGTTTGCGTAAAACTGTACCCCAATAAAAAAAGTCAGGGCTCTCTACATAGGTACAATCGACATTTTCAACTGCAGAGAATGTTTCTACAAGCTCCTTCGGAACAAATAGATGTTTTCTGTTCAAAGCAATTTTAGAGTGAGCAACTATCTGATCAGCCTTCATGTGACTGTGCCCAGGGATCAGATAGAGATTGGCAACATGATCAGACATGAGTAAACTAAGCATACAGTCAAACATGGTTGTTACTTGTGACTTGTTTTGACCAAAACAATTATCCATTACTTTGATAAGTGCTGTGGGCACCTTCCCATTTTGAATGAACGTTTGAAATCGCTTCGTATGATAACCCCACCGCAAGGAACATAGTGCATTACAATCTTTACCAGCAGTACGTTCATCATATAAATAAACATAATTATGACCCTGTGTGGCATCACAAACATTGAACATATGAATGTAAAGATCCGATTGAAAGTAATCCACATTTGGACGGGATGCACGATAACATGGGAGAGGTATTGATTGTCCATAATCTTCACATGGAACTATAAGAACACTAGGTATAATATCACTACTATTGGTTGCAACTTCACATAGAGTTTTAGTATTTTGAAAACCATCATTTGAATCGAGCGAAAGTTTTTGAAACTTTGAGAATAGTTCTAGTAAGCATGGTTCCTCAGCCAATGGTACAGTATCACCAGCAAACTTTGAAGAATACTTTTTGACAGCTTCATTCATGGCCCGACGTTGTCCTTTGGCTTCATCTAAATGGATATTGTTTTGCAAGATAAGCTCCTCACGACGTTCTTCTGTGATAGTTAGTGATGCTAGTTCTATGTCAATGCGGTAACAAGCATTACACATGTCAGTAGATGTCTTAGTTAACCTTAGGTTTGGTCGAAAGTGAATCACATATTCTCTCCATCGAGTTAGGTTTAAGATACGAAGACACTCTTCAGAATTACGTTGCACATACTCTTAATACAAATCCTTCCATTGTAGAAGTTTGTGGTCATGGTGATCGATGTACAACAATTATGGTTTGCGGTGAGCACATGCATATCCGGGTTCAACATTCCATGAGTTTATTTGAGCCAAAATTGCATCTTTGTCACTTTGAGTAACAGCATAAGATGGTGGTGCTTTTGTAACAGTTGACTGATCTGTTATATTGCACTTTGAGAGAGTCTGCAAACGAGATTCACCAACATCCAAAAAGGTACGAATTTCTATTCTAGAAAATTGTCTGGCCATTAGACCGAGAATAATTCCATCAGCCTTTTCCGAATCATTAGAATCTTTTGTTTTATTCCATGACACTAAACACTCTTCCATTTCATCCTTTGCCATTTTTGTCTTTACTCTTTGATATGCGGATGCTTCACGTTCTTTTCTTATAGTTATCAACTTCCGTGTTTTCCCTTTATTTTTCAACTGTTCATAGCCTCCAGACATTATTGAACAGTGGCGGATCCAGGATTTCCGGAGGGGGGTTTCATGATGTCATGGGGGGCGTAAAAAATTAAAACTTTTGGAGAAGCAAGTGTTTACTTTTCAGAAATTTTATATATAAAATGATGAAGTAACAAATGATATACTCATGATAAAATTAACAACCAATTAGAAAAACATATATGACAGCGTAGATGGCACAATATTAGCATAAGTGTGAATATGTTACGTACTTATATTAAACAATATGTATTGATTAGACATAATTGTTAATTATAGCACTTCGTATACATTTGTTAACAGAACCTACGCTTACCAATATTATCTATGCCAAATAGTTTCAAAATTACACGTAAACACTTTTGAATTACAAAGTCTAATGAAAAGCATATGGTATTATATATGTGTACGCAATGGTTGAGATTGTTGAGGAAGTGAGTGAAATGAAAACAACATTCCAGTGTGACATGCATCCTGGTGAAAATAGCAGAAAACAACTAAAAAAGAGCGTGAAATGCTTCGAAAATAAATTAATCATACCAGTAAAACACAAATGAAACTAAAATGCGCCCCTGGGTGAGGGGGCGATAGACTACTCTTGATAAGGGGAGGGCGTAAAGTGCTTGAGTCGGAATGCTATTTTATCTAGTATGACTTTCTTATGGGGGTGGGGTGTAAGCATCTCTAGTTGTACTGTCGTTTACTATTTATGTAGTATGAATTAATTCCGTGTTAGATTTATAATTCAATTCAATTCAATGTATGTTATAATTGTATATATTAAGGGCAGTCAATATCTTATCTTAAATTACAGTTACAACTAAGATATTGATTAAAAAATTGAAAATGATAAACAAGTGACTGCAAAAGAGAATATAAGTTAAAATCAATGTTATTTTTTTTCAAAATAAATTTAACTGCAGTCAACACATTTTTGAATATGCTGGAACCACTTCTGGAAGAAGATTGCTCTTTGTTCAGCTAGAATGGCCTGTAACTACTCCATGAATGCATTCACTGCAGCAACTTCATCACCAAATTGCATAACAGGAAGTTCACCTTTAACATATAGGAATATGAAAAAGTCACATGGTGTAGGGTGAATAGGTTAAGAGTTGGATAGTTTTCTCTGCCAACCATTGGGAAGTTAATGCAGCTCAGTTAGCTGAGTAATATTATATCTATAAAATTATAGTATTTCATTTTCTAGTGAAATATATTTATCTTTAATTTAGTTTCCTTTCCATTTTGTTCTTTATATAATATATATGTGATTCTTTATATACAGGGTGTCTAAAAAAATGGGATTTTTGGATCTGATTAACATATCTTTCTTACTAGTAATTTTTCACAATAACAATAACAATAACTTATTAATACATTATATGTACATATATATATATATATTATTATATATATATACAAATGCTATTTATGATTCATATTTACATATAAGTTATAGTTGCTTTAGACTGCCTTTAAAGCTTGCCTTCAGACTGAGCTGGGCTGCCACCTGCTGATGTATGTTTGTCTCAAGCTGATCAAGGTTAGCAGGACAGGGGCAATAAACCTTTTACTTGAGGGAGCTCTAAAAAAGTTCTCTTGAGCATTTCTGTCCATGACATCCTTGACCAGCCGAGTGTTAGGAGCAGTTAGAGTGATTCTTGGGCGTCCAGAGAATATGTCTCCAGGATTACCTTTGCTGTTGCAGTTCTTAACTGTGCCATTTTTCATCTGCTTTCTCTAGATATTCACCATGACTTTTTGCTAGGAGCCATCCATGGCCTCAGGATACTTTATCAGGAAGTCATTTATCAGCTGTTCCTTGAGTTTCTGGTTCCTTTCTGCTTGTGATTTCCAGAGCTAGAAAAGTGTCTGCTTCATGGGAAATTGAGGCCTGGCAGGCATCTTTGAAAATATTACTATTATTTAAGACTAACACTTTCTCATAGAAAAATGTAAAACTAGTATGAAATAAACATTTTGATTTGTAATAAATTGAAATTTTGTATAATTTTGACTTTTAATGAACCATAGACGGAGAAATTTCTTACACAGAAAAAGAATAATTTTTTATTAATTTTAAATAGAAAATTCGGAAATATTATTTAAAACATTTGAAATATTAAAAAAACAATATGAATGTATATAAACACTAATATAATCTGCTATCCCACTTTTTTAGACACCCTATATATATATTTATTTTATAACAAACTGTTATCAATAATCTTGTATTAGCTTTTATATACATAAAACAGTAAATTATTATACGTTTATAAGACATTCACCATTAATCGAAAGTTGGAATACAAGCAAAACAAAGTGTTGTATTTTATTGTCTATTTTGATACATCAGATAATATAATTTGTGTATATATATATATATATCATGATATAAATTTTATTTAAAATATACTAGTATATCTTTTTAAATAAATTAAAGCATTACAAATTTTTATAATTACTAAATAAATATTCTAAATGTATATGTACATATACGGTGTGTCTCCTAAGTCCCTACAGAGTTTATAGTGTAGGGGCTTTGATCAACCAATATTGTCTGAAGCAAAAAAAGACAATTACCTATTTTACCTAAAAAGCCTATTTATATAGTCGTTATATGTATGTATATATCATTTTTCAGTGGTTGTTATTGATTGCTTTATTGATTTTTTTTATTGGTTGACCTTTAACATTGCAAATACATACATACAAACTCTGTAGGGACTTTTGAGACACACTATATATGCTAAATGTATATAGGTATGCTATACTGGTTGTAATACCTATTGTTAACTTTTGACCCTTATTTTATTATTTTTCTAATCCAAATTGATTATTATTAATACATTTCATGTAATTACTGACAACAACAGTTTTAAAAACACACTTATTTGAATATTGGTAAGATCTTATCTTTTATCCAATATACAAATTATTATAATTATGAAAATAAAGCTAAATACAGAGACAGAAAAGGGCCTACAGTGATTTAAATTATTTTGCAAAATATTGTCATTCATAAAACATTAATTTATAATTTTATCATATGTTTGAAAACATTAAAAAATTGCCATAATAACACTTTACCGTGGTGTAGGAAATGGGAGTATCCAGGGGGTCTTGTCTACATTCCCTGGAATTATATTAAATGTAGAAAAAGTGTTCTTAAGTGATATATGAAGTATATTATATATTACATTTATTTTAAATTTTTATGATATGAATATAATTATTGTTGGCATTTAGCAATTATACAAAATTCAGTAAAAAGAACATTTTAAGATTAATTATTAACTGGTGTCTTAATAAGTGTGTTATATAAGCAGTGAAAGGGCCTAAATGTGTTTTAATTTTGATAAATAATGTTTATCTTGAAGCCTAAACAGGGTACTTTATATTTTATAAATAATTTGTAACTTACCTAAAAAATAGTTTGGTTCCTCTTCTTTTAAAAATCCTACATACATCACTGCTTTGTGTTTAAATATGAATCATATCGTATGATACTTTATAATTACTAATATTAACTTTAATTATCAGTGTCAAATATAGCAGTTATAACAACTTTTTAAATATGACATTAGCTTATATTTTCAGCGAATCTTTTTAAAGAATGTCTTATTTAGAATTATGAGTCAAAATATACTACATGTCAGTTGATCATATCAAACAGTAAATACATTTTGTATGTTGTCTAATATTTATATATATTTTAAATTATATTATTACATATGTTTACAGATTTAAATTATTCCCAAATGGCGACTGTTTCAAGCAGTAGTTGTTCATTTTCACATGATTCACCACTTCCTCCACTTATTCGATGTCAAAAAGATAGAGACTTTTTAAAAACGGTATATCGTGATATCTATCTTGAAACCGATGAAATTGATGGAGAAAAACCAGAACTTAATTATATAGTTTACAAGGGAGCCTTTGACAAAGTGAGTTGTCCAACATATTATTACTTGTTTTGAAAAATTAAAATTTTATTATAAATTATTCTTCATCTTAATTTGATTCCTTCAAGAAATGATGCGAGATGTTTTTAGATTTATTTTTTGAAGTTTCACATTATTTGCACGTCGTATTAAAATTTTTTTCTTAAAATAAATTATTTTAATGTAAAACATAATCTATACTGAGAGACTACATAATGCAATTGTATAGTTATCAATTGTAGATGCATGCAATTTTTCCATATTTGTGCCAAATGTTATACTTTTTTTATTAGTGTTATGTATTTCCATCCAAAAATGTCACAAATTTGTGCACAATTGGAATTTTTTTTTAAAAGGTTAGTTACATTTCAAAATATTTATCAATTTCAACTTTAGTAATAGCAAATTCATTATTGTATTGATGAAATAATATGAATTAAGTCAAATAGTTCTCTAAATAAGATAATGCTTTATATGTAGGACATTTCAAAGGATATATGTATATAAGGGCCGGTAAATAAATTCGTGACTAGTTAGTAAAACGGAATAGAAATGCTTTGTTGCTCCTATTTATTAACTATCGGAAGATTAATGTCAAATTGAAAAGCGTTCATGTAGCAATTTCAAATTTTTAATTTCCGAGATCGAAATCGGGTTAAAAACAACCTTTAAATCTATAAATTCATAATTATAATTTTTTTACATATATGATATTTTACAAAAGTAAAGTGTACATCTAAGTGCCTGCCAGTTGTCATCAATGCTGGTCAAACGCACGCCTCCTCGCATACTTCTTCATCATGAACATGTTCCAACTTACACAGTAGGTACATAAGCTACAATGACGTGGCTTGAGGAAAAATACGTTTCTTTAATTCTTAATCACCCTCCTTATAGTCCAGATTTGGCACCATGTGTTTTTTGTGATACCATATAGTACATATTATGTAGCTTCCAATACCCAGTATACATACTTTGAATAAAAGTAAATTAGGTGCCTAAATAGACACATTGTAAGATTAAATAGGTATAGTATGAATACAGTCTTTATTGATATAGACACGAATTCAAGGAAGTACGCAAATGCATACATTACATAATTCCAATTACTAGCATTTTTCTTATTTTTGTGCTTGTTCGTAATATTTTAGCACATTGTATATTGGAGGGAAATAAAAAAATACCATTTCTAATCCGTTTTCCTACATAGTTCACCAACTTATTGACCGATCCTCGTATATA
This sequence comes from Invenusta paracnida, assembly GCA_036023295.1. NCBI lineage: Eukaryota > Metazoa > Platyhelminthes > Proseriata > Coelogynoporidae > Invenusta > Invenusta paracnida. The sequence continues at coordinate 44,891 of JAYRBW010087916.1, forward strand.
TATTGTGTGTATGATATCTCGTCTATATGATAATATTTAATTGTTTAGTAGATTGCATAACATTCTTATTGGAAACTCAATGTAGGAGTACGATTGCTTTGAAACAGCGCTTATAGGTAGGTATAGGCGAGATATAAGGAAAATTTTCAAATCAAAAACACTACCCG
>JAYRBW010087917.1:0-21984 GCA_036023295.1 Invenusta paracnida
GATTATAACAGAATTTAGCAAAAAAATTCTCAGGGTAACCATTGTTCAAAAATTTGCTTTTAATCTTAGTAATGTTAAACACATAGTACTGTTAGTATTGGAAGACAATTTATAAGTATAAATAATATTAAGTATATATAAGTAATTAATATTTTTATTATACTATTTAAACAATATTCAGATTTTCTAAATCTACTTGTTAATATGATAGGTTTTCAATAACATGTTTATTACTGCAGTAAATTTCATTTCATTTTATTTGATAAAATTATTACATATACCTAAAACTAATTACATTTTAGATACTATAATGAAAGACATTTATAGTTATATATTAAGATATGTTTTCCCCAGGCATACCAAACTTGTATAAATTAATTGCACAAATAATTGCAGTTTAAAAAACAAAAAAAGACTATCACAAAACAACATGTGAGTAATTTGGATTACCGCGCAGTTGATTTCATTATATATACCATGCTTTATTGATAGAATGCGTTGTTGTTTTAAGTATTTAACCATTATTGTTATTTTAAATATAACTATTCGTTTACTGAGCCCTTTTTAGGATTACATTTTCCAAATGCATCCAATGCTCAATATATTTGAAAGCTTTGATGGTATTAATTGTTCGATTTCTGTGCTAAATTCATTTTATTGCATTGTATCCTTACAAATTTAGTTGGATGGCATACTTACATTCGTAAAAAATACAAAATTGTATATGCGAAATATTCATGTTTAATTAATTTTTAATTTTAATAATTAATATTAATTATTGTTATTTTGCACAGCATCTTTATTTCTTAAATACAGAGTTTCTGTAAAATTACATAACAAGTCAAGTAAATTTTTGTAAATTCTGCAGTTTTTTTTACCATTTACCATAAAAGTGCCTTGTTAAGTATTTGTCAGTATTGGATGTTCAACAACAACAAACGTTGCTATACATATATTTAGTTAGCAAAGAAATAATTTAATAACTTGAAGGTTAACTTTGTATAGCACAATTTTCAAATCAGTTTTACTATTATGCCTTCAATCATCTAACCTTAATACTATAAGATATAATTTACTAATTGTATAGAAAATTATGATATATATTTTAAAATAATAGAATATATAAATGGGATTTATTAAAATGATTTTGAGACAATTAGGGAAAAAGCATGCATAAAGATCACATTTAATGTGCCTGGTTGTTACTTTTTACATAGTATATTTATGTGTCTAATTTTACAATATATTTTTTGTTATTTTTACGAACTTCCGTCAATATTGTTTTTCAGAATTTTGTATTTTTACAGAACTTCCGTCAATTTAGTTTTACAGAATTTTGAAAAATATAAAAGTTATTACGTACATTTTATCGTTATTTATAAAAAATACGGAATTGCGTAATTTTACGAAACGTTCCTTAAATTGTCGTAATATGTTTAGTTTTTAAATAAAAATACAGAATTACAAAATATGTCTCGGAAATTTACGGAAATCTGTATTACTTGTTGGTTTACAGTGTATAAGTAGCTTCCTGTTGATTTATATATTTAATTTAACTTATTCAAGTAGTTTTTGAAATTTGAATAATCCAACAGTTTAAAATTGAATGAAGAAGCACTCTTTAAGAATGCTGAATTGAATAACCATAACTCTTGCTATTCTTTCCTTTCGCACATATACTAGTGTAGAAATTTGCATTCTATATTCAGAAATCATGCCTGCCTATGAAATGGCCTTGGTACTTTCGGCGACAAATCGTGCAACTTTAGCCGAGAATTTGAAGCGGAATTTGCTCCTTATGATGAAGCATGGGGCTATCGTCAAATCTGTGGACAATGCGGGCCTTCGTCGGTTGCCCAATGTGATGCGCAGGAACGACGTGAAACATGTCGAAGGACACTACTTCATAGTTCACACGGAGCAACCAGGTGACATTATGAAGACTGTTCAGGTAAGTTTGTTAATTATGTTTATGTCGTCTAAATTCTTTTGATGAAAGAGTCGGTTTTGCAAAGATGGACTAGGTCTTTCTTACCTTGACTAGACTAGCATACATGTTACTACATAATTAAACGAAATAAAATGTTTCATAAGGGGATTATTAATTAGTTGAAGGCCAAATATTGTTTAGGCTCAAACTAATTTCCACCAAAGAAGACATCTAACTTATAAGTATTTAAGACATATTATTATTTAGTATTACTTGAGTATTACGATGGCACTATTGAGGCATTCAGTTGTGATGGTCCTTGTGGAATACTTTTATTTCATGGAAACTATTTATTATTTAATATTTTGCACCATTTCCCATTTAAAAAAATGGATTGTTCTAATACCTAGGTAAGTTTCTAAATACAATAGATCATTTAAAATTATATTTGTATTAAAAATATACTCGTCATAATATTCATGTCGCTTTTTACAATTAATTATTAATTAAAATTGTTAAATTAATTATTTTATCAATTATAAATACTTATTTTAATGTATGAATAGTGGATGCTTACTCAACATTTGATTATAAAATTTTAATTTTTTGTAGGTTAGGTAAATAATAGAATAAAGATTTTTGTCATAGAATAATAATTATTTTAAATTATATTGAATTATAAATTATCCTAGGATGGATTAAAAGTTTTACCAGTACATATATAGATATATATTTTTCCTTTTAAGACAGTACTAACTTGTTTAATTTTATTTAATCCAGTAATCTTTAACTATGTTAGCTTTATATTATGAAAAATAACCCTTTGAAGCTAAGAGTCCTATGCCTAGAGCATTTAGGCCCAAACAAGGTTATTTTCGTTTTTGAAACCAACTATTTAGTGAAATTAGTGACTTTAATGAAATTTGTATTAATTTTATGTAGAAATATTAGAAATTTGTTCTTTACTTCTCCCCTGAAAAAAAAGTGAAACTGCATTTTTGGAATATATAATAAATTTTTTTGAAATTCATTAAAACATACTTTATTTATAATGTATATCATTTTAATATCTAAATATATTAGAACTAAAAGTTCAATTATTGTTTTCTAGATGTATTCACCTAATTAGTAAAAATTAAAAATTAAAAAGTTTAAACGAACTGTATCGTTTGAATGAAAATTCATTTAAATTCTTTCGATGTATATCCGAAAAAGCATTTCAATATTTAATTCAATTCATATTAATTGCAACCTTTTGGTGTTCTATATGAAAAATAAACTTTTCAAATGTTGTGCTTAAGACCTTAAAATATGCTATAAAAGTCACCAAAAATGTTTTCTTTTAATGTTTTGAAGTTCTATCTAAACCGCATGTCGGAGGTTTCGTTTTGTACATTTCTCTTTCTTTCTTTTATTTTTATAGAGTTAAAGTACGAGTCTTCGATAGACTATTTATTAGAGTAACTAATACTCTCCCTTCATTATTGTTCCAGAAGTTCATGGGTCTAGATTTGAGTGTCATTAAAAGTCACTCGTGTAGAGCTGAGGACCCGTTTGTGCGTCCCTGTTCGCTTCCCGACGCTGAAGAATGCCACTTTGGAGAAATCACTAATCCAAATTATGAGAAAACGGCACGACGCGAACATGGATTTAGGCTTTACTAGTCTTCTACCGGCTTACCTATTTTTTATTTTAGCATGTACATATTAACATACATACAATCATAGTTTAAAAATGTATTGTGAACATTTTATGTAGAATAGAGTTTACCGTCTCCGTTATATTCTTATATTAATTTAGTTCGTATGTGCTACTCGTTTGTTTAAAAACAATACAAATTGTCTTAATAAAACAATATATTGTTTGGTAATAAAAAGAAGTAGTATGAGGAGGTATCTTTCTAGATAACCTAGTCTTTCATGCGAAATTCAGAATTTAATTTTTGTAATTCATAATTGTAATTTTTAGAGTCTGATAATTTTTAGAGATATAAATGTTGAAATATTTGAAATTAAATTTTAGTAAACATTTTTTGAACATATTTTATAATATTTGAAAATAAAAAAACAAAATTAAAGTGATGGCAAAACTTATTTAGTTTTGGTTATATATTTCCTTCTATAAATAATGTGATATTTACATTTTTGCGCTGTATAACTACATTTTGGATACTGCTAACCTCTATATGTGTAGGTAGAATTTTAAATACCATTATTGTACAATTGTCAACATATTATTCACTTATTGCTCTTTCTCATATACAAAGATTAATTTTTTGTTGATTAGTATTACAACATTTGCAATTATCTTTTTCAAGAAGTTATTTATCGACTTTTGTGAGGACGTTACACTTATTAACTACAATTTGATTATACATTTTGTTCTATTTTTGTACATTCAATCGGTAGAGCATACTTAAAAAAAGGTACATGAACTAAGTAAACACTTAAGCGTATTTTTTGCTTTCCTTGAGTAATTTTGTATAGTGTTTGTTGATACAATATTATTAAGTATATGTTGTTATTATAGCACCTTTAATTTTCACAAATAAAATATCACTTAATTGATAAATGAATTAATTTTTATTTATAATTACAAAAACACGTTTAGTTAATAATTTGTTTGGATTGACAAAGTATTTATCAAATTAATATCGTAAAGTAGAAATAACTGGTAAAAGTATTTTTAATGAAATTACAGATGTTTATCCAACTACATATTATATATGTGTTAGTCCTGCATTTATTAAAAATGATTAAAATCTATTTTTTTCGTAGTTTATATAAATGAAACTACATGTGCACCTGTTAATATGTATTCTTACAAGTAGTGTTTTAACCATTAGGAGACCTGTTTATTTAATGATATTTAATCATAAATGGATAATTTAATAATATTGTTTAAAAATTATTAGCAGTTTTGTTGTATACAATATACTTTGTAAAAAAATTATATATCATTAACTATTTTTAGATTAAATTAAAATAATTAGGGCGGATCAATATCGAAAAATTGAGCAATTAAGTGCAGCGTTTGAATTTCATTACACTGGAATCACTTTAACTCCGTATCTTATTATACTGTTGTAATGTATAGAAAAACTGATAGAAACTAACTACATTTAGTGTAGGTTATATTTGATAAGGACAAACTATTTAAATTAAATATTCTAAAGAACATTGTATGTACATTGCAGAATGTGTAAAGATAATTTACAGAGAAATTGCGTTTGATTTATTTTAATTTTGAAATAATAGTTAATATGTAGAATATACTATAATTAAGGTGTTCATTCAACATTTTATCTTTGATTATTTTTTTAAAGAGTATAATTAAAAACATTTAGATTTCAATATAATGACTAAAAACCGTTCTAATATTTTAAAATGTAGTTTTTTACTGTCTTGGATATCTTACTATACTATTAAACCATTTTTAAGGTGAGTAATTATGATTTTATATACACGTGGGTTCATATATTTTATTTTCTCACGATATGTTTAAATTTTATGCTTGTTTACAAAGCAGTAACAACATAACTCAAGTTTTTTATTGACTATTACATTATAATATGCAATTGCATTGTCTGAATTCTCAAATTACATCCAATTATTTGTTTACAGATCAATCTCTTAGAAGAAGGCAATCGTAATTAGACAGTGAAAGGCAGCACGTGCGTTTGCACATCATTTGTTGTACAAATATAGATAACTAGATTGTTCCAAAAGATAGTAGAATGTCAACAACTGTTGGTAAACTTGATAAGATTCTTAGTCTATTTAACTTCTCAGCTGGGTGCTGCAGTATTCAAAAACTTGCGATTGGGCTTACAACCACCAGGAGAATGTCTTCAACGGCACCGCCACATGAGGATAATGTAGACATGTCTGGTGTTCATCCCAGTCAACTTGGCTTCCTGGAGCAGGATAAGTGTATTCTGGTGGACAGAAATGACACGATAGTTGGGTCCGCGTCCAAGAAGGTGTGCCACCAGTTGGCCAATATCCGTCGGGGGATGCTTCATCGCGCCTTCAGTCTCTTTCTTTTTAATTCTGCTGGGGAGTTGCTTGTTCAACGGAGAGCGAGCGTCAAGGTTTGTACATGTTTTGAGTAGTTCTTTTTGTGTATTATATATGTATTGGAATAATAAATATAATAAGGGCGTTCAAAATTCAAGTCAAATACAGGGCTTTCACTCGCCTTAAAAAACAGTAGCACCTATCTTGCCTTAAATAGCTGTCCCATTTTGTTTGTATCGTATTTGTATTTTTTCCCAGTTGAAACATTTAGTTCACTCTAGATCATTCTAGATTTATTATTATTCACATTAAAGTTTCTTTGGGTCCAAACATAAAAAAGTTGATATAATTCCCGGACTTTAGTACATTTGCATCAATTTGTTTTTTTATTTATTGAGATTATTTGTAATATTTTTTAAGATAAGTATTAATCACAGAGGGAAAAATCACAGAAAAAGAGGGAAATTGAAAGGTGCCTATATGGGCGACATTACAAAACTTTATAAATATTTGTATTGTGAAATAATATAATAGTGTCACTAAAACGAGGTATGGTTCGTGTTAAAAAGTTATTAATCTTTGATGGTTAAATTAGAACATTGACATAAGAATAGCGTTATCAGATCATATTTACTATCGATTTTTATGTATCTATTAATTTAAGAATTTTTCTTTCTATTTCATTTACTTGAAAATAACAGCAAACTAAATTTAATGGTTACGTAAATTTATTTATTGATACTGCATTTAATAGAAAATAATTGCACACATTCTACTATATAATAATTATTTTAATATGGTATAGTTATATTGTGTTGATTGCCACAGTTAATTTGGGTATTTAGCTAATAGATTATTTATTTAGGGTGGCTTAAATTTTGTTTGTAAAGTTAAAACAAATTATTTACTGTATGTTGATTAGTCTATACATCTTATAAGAAATTTTCCTTTATTAGAGGTTTCTACATATTTTGTTTTCCAAATGCATGCTATTATTACAAATTACTCAATAGAATTTCCAAGATTACCATTACTTTATAATATTTCTTTTAATTAGTTATTTGAAATAAAAGCTTTGGACACGATTATGTATTATTTTATTATTATTTGTAGTATGTCTATCAGTAATTTATCAATATGAAACTGCTTGACAGTCGGTTTCCACCTGGTTAAAGCTCGCTAGTCTGTTACAGTGTCATTCTTAATAACCATTAGAATATCTTGGATAAAATATACTGTTATACTACTGCTATATACACTTCGGGTGCCTTTTATACAGCGGTATTAGCTACTAGTAGTATAATAGCGTTAATACTAGGCATAAGTAATACGATGGGGACGGGGACGGCAGCGTGTTGGACTGGCGATCAGGTGGCAGTCTGTGAGAGCGGGTTCGAACCCCGGTTCGGACCATATTTAATTTCCCCCTTCCCTGGCTGGCAGATATGCCAGTCGATTGATTAGCGACCCGAAATGGTTTGTTTGGTTTGTCTATGTAAAGCGCTGCTGATATTGTTTCAATCAAGGCGCTATATTAATTAAATATATTTAAAAAATGTTGGGCGAAATATGATTTCATAAACCAGTATGCTCGAGACTTACTAATAATATGGACTAAACATTTGGAATTCGAAATGCTATTTTTAGGTGTATAATATTTGTCAAAGATATTACCCGTATAAAGTAATACAAATTTGATTATTAAATAGGGACAAATATTTTGTTTTTCTTAACGACTGCGGAGCATAATCTAAAACTGCTAAATAAAATCTATCTTTTCTGATTAAAACTATAGTACATTAACAAAAATGTCTAAATCCCGGAGAAAATATATCTAATTTATCTTTATTTCAATTTTTTAATAAAGGTATTTTTCAATCGAATCAATTTTTTTTCAATATACGGGGGTCAATTCTGTTGAGTATGTTTTTTTAACCTTTGTCAGCTTTATTGGTGTTTTATTGATTATTTTTGTAAGCGTATCGTTATATTAATGCTAAATAGGCACTTATTATTGTTTGCCTAAATAAATAATAACATCTAGGCCTGTAGTATTTTTATTTTTATTTTATGTAATATCACTTTCTTTACGTCTGAGTCATAAACAACAACTCTGCCGCCCCTCCCCCTCAACTATACTCCTTCCAATCCAGGTGACCTACCCGGAGCACATGACGAACACCTGCTGCTCACACCCCCTTGCTGGTGGACGAGAGGAAGGCCCCAACCCAGAGGAGGGGGTGTGTTGGGCGGCACAGAGAAAAGCCACCCACGAACTGGGAATCCCGCCCAAGGAGCTGCCGGTGGAGATAATGCACCCGATAGCACGTATTCTCTACAAGGCGGATAACTTACCTCAGGATGGCGTGTGAGTGTACCCCGTGGGACAAGTGTTGAAATATTACCATGAATCCATGTTATTATAAGATTTTGAATTATACACGAAAATACTCTTAATTTAAATTTTTATACCCGAAAAAACACTATTGCTATCTTATTATTGATGATATTGCGTAAATCGCCTATCTAGGTAAAAAGTTACTGCCTACTTATCTACTGGTCTTATTATATAAAAATATTTTGTGTATAACATGTTTTTTTATACAAATTGGAATTAAAAGTTTGATTTTCATTTTAGTTACTATGTGACCCTTGACAAGCTTGTTATTGCTCCTAGAATATAGAAAATTTGGATAAATAATAACGATTCCTACAATTTAAAAAACATTAATTTCTAAAATTATATTCCAAAATAAAATAAAAAGTGATAGTATTCGGAGTTTCAAAAGCACAAAAAACAAGTATTTCCTTCCTTTGGAATGGTAAAATAAACTCAAACAATGGTATATGATCATAATATAAGTAAGTGTTATAAGGTCAGCAGGACCATATCTATCTATAATGCCCATTCTGCTGGATTGGAGCCTGGGTTTTTTAATTGCCTCTGTTGATTTTGAAAGAGGCGGTGGAAAAACGTCACATGGCGTCTGAAATGTAATAATTTAATAGCAAAGCTAAAACCAAAACAACAGGAGGCATTTTAATATGCAATGTCTGTCGCCTTCAAGGCGAGGAGAGATGTGATGAACGAGCTGAAACATATTAAGGAATAATCCAAATGTAGCTGTATATAGTATAAAGTTAAATTTAAAATCACAGCGGAGACCATAAAGATTGATACACTAAACTGGGTAAGTAGCATTTTATCAAAATTAATATCAAAACCAACGTTGTTTGGAGTGTTGTAAAGACTTCTATGTGGAGTCTTCTTAAACTTACTATGGAATACACACTTGGCCTAGAGGAAGATTGCGGGAACTGTGGAGATGAGCGAGAAGTCTTCATGGCTAGTAGAGCGGTCCGTTAAATAGCTAGAGCTCGGTGTGAAAAGTTGGTGACCGTTCAACAGTCTGGCCGTTAGAAATGACGGCATTAAGATGGTCATGTTGATGTTGAGCAAAATTGAGTAAAAATGTTAAGTAAAGATGTTGAGTAAAATTGTTAGAAATAATATTAAATGTTCCAAAAATGTAAGCATATAAAAATAAAGTGACTGCCATGATAGATGTATATTCGCCATTAGTGTTCTGTAGCTACTGTTTATGTTTTTAATGTCTACATATTTATGCTTCTCTTGTATAGCAAAAGTTGTCTTTTATGTTGCTATTTAAAGTACATAATTTGTATTTTATTTTAACTTTAATTTTATGCACTATTTCTAATTTTTCATAAAGTATATAAAGCTAATCGTAGATTATAATTATCTGTGTCCAATACAACTTTAATACTACTAAATAAATACAATATATTTTAAAGCATTCATTTTAATTCTAATGAACAATTTAGTTTTAAATTTTTACTGACCACTATGATTATATTTACATAATATTATATATTATATATATGTATATATTTATTAAATATAAAGCAAAAACTAATGTCTATAAAGCAAAACAAATAACTGATTTAAATGTATGAACTCAATATTTCAAGTTTTTGGTTATGATATTATACTACTTTTTCGTAAATTAAGTAATATTAAAATTTAACACAACTTATATTTAGAACTTTTCAATAGCTGTGCTAATTACAATTTTTACATGAGAAAAGGATTAAAATAGGTAGTTAAAAATGCTGCAACTCGCATTTTCAGCTTACTTTTGCCAGTAATCATTAACTTTGTTTTGTAAAATTTTCATGAAAGCATGGATATTAATATGAACTAAAACAATCAACAATAATTATATTTCACATGCTTGATTTTTAATAAAAATCTATAAATTTATTAATCGATTATCTTGATACTGTGCTTACAACAGAGTAAGGAATACACAAAGCGTCGATTCCAGTGTAATTGCTACGTAAAATCATATACAAGTTAATTATTTCTTTTTAACTGTATAAACTACATACATTTAATATAATAACTGTATAATAAAATAAGAATTATTATTAATATATACTTTTGTAATAGATTATTTTATCTTTTGGAAGTTATACTATCACTAATGATTTCAATTTTTTAATTAGCTTATTTCGTTTAAAATGTATATAGTTGGTGCCACTTTACAAATAGATTCGTCGCATATTAGTTTTTTTTAGCAGAAAGGAACAATATAATAAAATATATCCGTTTATAAAATTTTCAATAATATATAGCTATAGCAATCAATCAATAAAAGCTGTATATTGTTACAGAATTAGAATGTTTAATGGTTTTTAAGCCACTTGGGCCTGTAAGATTCACTAGAACTTCTCCAGACAGAATTTATAAATATCCTAAACTTTGACTTATAACGCTTGTGCCAATTGTAACGCAAGAATGCCATTACACAGGTTGGTATTTACATTGTCCATTAGTTTTTATTACTATGAAACTTACTCATGAAACTATCATAAGCGGATTTATTGCCGCAAGAAGGTTTTTGAAGTGCGAAAGGTATTGAATACATTGTATATACCTATATATGTACATATTCATATACATATTTTATTTTGTAAAGATCGTCTTGCGCTCCTACAAGGAGTAATTTATAAGAAAATAATAATATTAACAGTACAGGATATTAATGTTTGCTTCGAAAAAATCAATATATTATTGTGATTCTATCAAATTTTGTATTCTTATTCTCAGATTCGCATGCATTTAAATTATGTGTTGGCAGTTCATAATGATATCTTTAAATTATTAAAGCCCTGTTTCTGATTTGGTATTCTATTGTTTTGACTAATATCCAGACATTTTTTGAAGATGAAGACTAACTGCATGATTTAATGTCTTATTTGGGCTTTTTTAACGCATGTTTAGAATTTATGCAGAAATATAATTAGTATATTATATTAGTCCTTCTGCCAATCACCATATTTGGACTCATTGGTACCATTTCGAGTAACCAAGGTTATGCTACATTTTCAGAAAGCTAATGATCCAAGGATCATTTTTATGTATGATAACCTTCTGTACAGCGTAGCTTTCATGAGATACGGCCATTTTACTGATTTCCTATGTTAAAGAATAGGCCACATTTATATATTTTTGACCCAATTTTCGTGAAAACGGACATTTTAGAAGAAAAAAACGATTATAAATATATTTGAATAGATTTATGCATATCATTTTGTTCCTCTAAATATTTCTATACAATGCAAGTAAAATTAGATGGATAAGTCATACCATTTATTTTCTATGACCATTTGAATATTAGTACTAAAGCCTATTTTAGGCATTAGCTTGAGAACTAATATTCAAATCTTTATAGAAAATAAATAGCATGACTTATCGATCTAATTCCACTTGTATTATGTAGAAAACACTTAGAGGAACAAATTGATGTGCATAAATATATTCAAACATATTAATAATAGTTTTATTTTCTTTAAAATGTCCGTTTTCACGAAAATTGGATCAAAAACATGAAATGTCTCCCATTCTTCAACATAGGAAATTAGTAAAATGACTGCATCTCATGACAAGCTATACTCTGTACAGAAGGTTGTCATGCATTTATGAAATCCTTAGTATAAGACCTTTAAAATGATGTATAATAATCTTGGTTGCTCAAACTGCTACCAAAATACTCTTTGGCAGAAGAACTAAATTGTCCATTCAATTTGTGTGAATGTGTTTTTGAGGTTTTCTAAAGCACTAATACCACAGAAAGTGTTGAGTGGTAAATTTTGAGTGATGAATGAAGCTGAAAGGACTACATTGAACGTGAGCGGAATAGTGCGGCGTGTCATCTTTTGAAGCATTTCACATCGGAATGAGTGCAGCTCTGTGAGATAAAAGCCACAAGATATAATAATATTCTATTCTCTGAAACCTGCGTTGCGTCACAGATAGTAAAGAACCGTTTTTTGTGTATTACATATATCGAATTAAAATTAGGTTTTGTTTTTCTAGAAAACTTTAGTAAAGTTAAGAAAAATATATGAACTTAAATTTTGTTCTCTCGAGAGAAAGAATGGTATACAACACTAAATAGAATAAGTTAAAGCAATTCTATAAAATTGAATGTTTTCATTCATTGATATTACTTGGATTTAGATGTAAAAACTATTAATACTCTTGAAACTTAGTTGTAGTTTAATGTTCTTGCAATGTTGGAAATGTAGCTGCTTTGATTTAGTAACATTATATTGTGTAAAGCAGTAATTTATATTTAAAATATATATGCCATAAAATGTAAATAAATAAAATTCAAATCAAATATATAAATATATCCTTAAATAAATTTACTTCGTCGAAGACGGTTGGAACTACATTTCTTATTCAATTTTGTTTTATCTTATAGACAGATAATAACTCTACGCTATCGTTACTACTTCTAAGTAGTATGACACATATTTATTTAAGATATAGAATTGTTTAGGATGATTTTGAAGAATATAATATACAATATTTTATGTCATACAATTTAGTTTTCATTATAAAGAAATAAAAAATAATTGTACACTCCATTGCTAAGGTCAGTTAGAATAGTTTTTGTATTCGAGTGGCACTTACCTACTGACTCCACATATTGGAGTTTCGATTACCTTTGTTTGCTTAATATAATTAAATTCATCTATTCAGCTAAAATAAATTTACAAACATTCCATAAATCATCGGAGAACTGTCTATTCAAAAGAGAAAAAAAAATTAAATCAACTTAGTATCAGCAAGAGTAATAAAATCTGAATATGAATCGAGTCAGTTGCTAAGATACGCATAGATAAATAAAGGAATCTAATTGACCGTATGTACAGTTTATTTGAAGCTGGTATTAACTGTGGTTTACAACATCATAACTCAATAGAATAAGTATTTACTTATTTGTGTATTATATTTGTTTTTTAACTGTTTATTGCTCAATATCTGCTATATTTTAGATTAAGAGCGATTGCGCCTTCGATGTGTACGGACCTATATACATAAATATGTATGTTTTATATTTAAAATTTGGCGCAGAACAGATTATTTCTTTAATCGTAATATTATAGTACCGAAAATCAGTAATATAGAAACCAATACTGGCTAAAGCAAGAAAATAAGTGGATATTGTTTTATATAGCACTCGAAAGACAGTAATTATTTCATTATATTATGTTTTGTAATAATCCTAAAGCCTAAAAAGCACAGAAAGCTTAAAGCTGTAAAATTTGATTATTTTACTTAATTATGAAGTCGATATTTCAGTCATGTTCATTATGAAGGATGAAACATAAATTTTGGTTGACAGAATACTACCGTGAAAGGGTAGATTCTATTTAAAAATTTTTTAAAAATCAAAGCCTCGTAAAAATCAAAGTAAACCGTCATATCTTTGTCTTTTATCATACCGTCTATCTATGCTTATATACATATACGTTCATAGATTTGGTGTTTAATATTATGAATCATTTAGCAATTAACTTAAGCAAATTCTGATTAGTTGATGTGAGCTTAGAAATATAATATTTCAGCATTCGGTTTACTTTGTTACGTATATTAGATAAATGACAATGAAAAATTAATAAATTTAACTTTTAAAATAATATAATTACCTCAAATACTGTTATTTTTTAATTTTGAAAAATGTTATTCATTTTAAACTTAAACATTTTATTAACTATATAGTAAAAGTGATTATATGAAGTTATATTCTTGTTTTTAGAAATGTAAAATTTTGCCACTATTCTAAAATAAGTTAGATATTTGAGGAATTGAAAATTATTTTTTCCAAGAAGTAGTTCACAATAAGAGACATTAAAGTAATAAACATTTGAGCTAAAATGACGAATCAATCTTTCAGTGTATCACATATTGCATTAAGTGGAATGAGTAAGACATTTATATACTGTTCCAATGTTATAATAAATTGCATTTTTGAAATTTTGTAACTATTTAAAGGAATAAAATTTAAAAATATAAATGAATAGTATATAGACTTAGTATAAATATTATAAATGTATAAATGTTATAAATGTATATATAATAATTGATATAATATATATTTTGAGAATGAATCGATTTTATAACACAAAACAAGCCATATTTAGTTGCTAAGTATACTGTAGCTTATGCGTATGTATATATAATGGTTTTGTGAAATTGATTAGATAAGAATTATTAATTCTAGGAGTTATTTATTAAATAAAATTGTGAAAAATACATTTTTATAAAAAAAAATTAAATTCAAAAAATATATTTTTATTTTTTGCAAAAAATCGTATTTAATCATTTCATGATTTATTATATGGAATTCTGGAATGCTTGATCAGCATTTTTTTATAAATCTAAGTATGTTTTTATTAATTTTTGACAAATATTGTGCATCTTCAGGTCATGATCATTCATAAGGGGCGATCAATAGTGAACATACAGAGGTTAAAGTAGTAAAACTATATTTGAGGAAAGTCATGAAAGCTTCCATTTCGCTTACTAAACTCTAAATAATATCGTCTGCATTTGAATGACGCATGTTATATTCAGTAGTATGGTAAGTGGAGCGCAAGCATGTCACAGGACATATCTATAGTCATTTAAATATGCAGCAATGATGTGGGAGGATAAACTTGAATACTTTTTTATATTTTCACATAAATACATATACTGTGGTATATTATATACCAGACATTCCCAAAAGGAATAATAGACAAAAGCATAACAATTTCGTGATAAGATTTTTTTTATTTGTTCTTTAAACAGTCGCTAATGAAAAATAGGAATTTGTATATTCCAAAAAAGCTGTTCAAATTTGCAACTATTATATTTAACATATGTTTAACCTAAAATGAATTCATACAAATAATTATTTGTGATATTTGCGCTTCATATATCTGTGGATATTTGTATATTATACATGATTTTTGCCTAACAACTTTGGAACGATATTCAAGATAGTAATAGGATAACTGTGTTTTTCAGCTTGTTGTAATCTATTTTTGTTACCTAACAAAATACTAATAATATATATTCTATTCTAATATATTATTCTGTAAAATTATTTCAATAATCGTAAACTTTCTTATTTAAATCGCTAAAAGAACCCAATAATCTCAATAATGAAAAGGAAAATAAATAAATATATTGAGAATTATGACACGTGACGGTCTGAAGATATGTGATTTAAAGAAAAGTTCCCAGCATTAAATCTGTATTATAATTTATGAATCTATGTTCACTTTCAAAACATGTTTACAAACATATAGAATTTGTATATATGTCTCATGATACAATATATACACATTTTATACAACTATTTATGTATATATGTATGCAGCTTATTTTATGGAAATGGGGGTTAGTTGTGTAGACAAATTATATTTACATTATACATCGATCCCAGAGGTATTTCTACCTCATCCTGATACAAGACGGTCAAAGAGGATGTGGCGAAAGACTGGCTCTCCATGGGACCTTGATTCCTTTCGATAAATAGTCACTTCTTGTCGTATCTTGTCGTTTCGGATATCTACGATCATATAATCGAGTCGGGTTGTCTAATTTTAGGGAATTACCGAGGCTGTACATAGCAGAACTATGGCTGCTATATCATATGTATAGATTCAAGATAAGAGTGCAAATATTACGTAGACGATCGGAGAAAATGTCAATATTTATTTCGACTTCAGATTGGTTTGACATGATTTACAAAACTCTTGACGCCACTGATTTATTATTATTTGAATATAATCATAGAATTGTATACCTACTTTTGCAGATCTATATGTATGAAATATCTTTTAATGAATTAGATAATCCATAATTTAAAGTATTATATCCCTGAGCTAAAAGATATTGAAAACCTCAGACATTCAGTTTTAATCATTATAATTTTCTTCTAAAATCGTATCTTCATTTTTGTATTTCATATAAGTTTGCGGAAATCTTCATGTTATAATAATGTAAAAAAATAACAATTAAATTCCAGTATTTCGATTAGTTTAAGTTAGATGCATGCTATTCCAAGTAATTCTTGTTTTATAATCATCTTAACTTAAAAGACTTAAAAAGAATTCTATTATAATGCTAATGATAATTTTATTTTCCTATAATTATAATTTTAAACAGTAATGTTTTTAATCATATATATGTACAGTAAACATATCAATTCTTTTTGTAGCTAAATATAGCTTTTAGTCATGTTAGCAAGCCAGAGGAGTCTCAGAAAGTTAATATACATATATGTAAAGAAGCGAATTCAGAGTTTGTAGGCGTAGATGTGAGAGCTATATCTATGAGGATAAAAAAGGAAGAGAAACAAAAATTAAGTACAATTTATAAACAGGGAATTTCAAAGTGAGAAAATTATCGCTAAGAATATAGGTTTTGTGTTTCCTGAATGATATTGTTGGCGGTGGGTCAGCAATTTCTTTGGATTCCAAGCACAAGATTAAACTAACAAAAATCTTCTCTTTTGGGAAGAAGGAAGGAAGGAATAAAAGTCACCGGATGGTTCTTTTGCTCTTTCTCTCGCTCTCCCACTCTCTCTCTCTCTCTCTCTCTCTCTCTCTAGGTATATTAGCCTGTCTTGATTGGAAGATATCAATAAAAGGCGGCAGCTGTAAGCGTGCGGAGCGGATCTTCGTGTTTTTTTCAAATAGAGATGACGATCAACGAGAAAAGGGATTAGGAAAGAAAACTGAGACGGGATAGGAAGACCCCCACGAGCCAGCACCAACTGATTCTACAGTTTCAGTCCCTATCATCGTTGTTCATGGTTTCAACTGTCCTGCAGTGCCCTTTACAGTGTTTTCTCTCCCCTTTGCTAATACTTGCACTTCGTTTGCGCGCTCACACTGCTGACTGTCCCGTAACTCCAACTCGTGGAATTATTTTTTAGTTAACCATTTGTTGGTTATAGTTAGCTATATAATTCCAGTTCTATGCTCCGCGATTAGGCTTAAATATAGTATTGATCACTTCAAACTAAACTCTTTGTGTTTATTCTAATTTGAAGGAAGGCGCGCGAGTGAGGTTTGTGTGCCTATGTTGTTCTTCTCTCCGTGGATGGTATAGTCGAGGAGCGAGCACCCCTTGAGTTTCGTGGGAACCCTCCCTTCCTTTTCTTCCCCTTCCGTCCCCTCCTTCACGCTCTCCACAGCGAGCCTCACAACCTTGTGTAACTATATGGAACACAGTGGCATGTGTGGAAATTAGGTACATAGATCTGTTGTGCTCCTTCTTACAGAGACGAGACGGCCGTTAATTATTTTTAACGCATAATTATTTACTCGGAACTCTGGTGGTATTTTGCTACACATAACGAAGCTACAAATTCTTACTGCTATTAACGATTTGGATTGGGTCTAGCATATCTTACAAGATTTATTTCATCTTCACTACACTAGACAAAGTAAGATCCGAACTCCACGTCTTCGGGGGATCCAGTCATCCATTGTCGTACAAAAACGTGTTTTCTGTTATTTAAAATCTCTTTATTCAATACACAATAGTTATCAATTGCCTGAATTCGAACTTATTATCAATAATTCAAAGATGATGAAAGATGAGCTTGGCGAAAATAATTTTATGATATGATTAGTTATTATTGTTTTCTGCAAGTGTGCCTTGAAGAGATTCTCATAAACAACTTCTGTATTTGCAATCCTTTTCCTAAATTGTATTAAGTATCATGGGGCAGGCTCTTCGTCGCTTCCATTCTGTTTATATTCCCAAATTTCCGCACAAGGGTCGCATTTGGAACAAGGGCAATCAACAATGTGACTGTCCTCAACTTTGTAAGTTGGTCCTACATTTATATACACTCATATTATACACTGTAAAAATTACAGACACGCTCGATCATTTTATCAACATGTTTTTTGAAAAGATGCTGTAATAAAATATTGCACACATTTTTAATAATAATATTTTAATAGTACAAAAAAGTAAAATGACTTAAAATACTAATTTTAATGTTATAAAATGCACACTTACACATACGTATAATTACTAAAAATAAGTCCAATGTTTTTAAAATCGTGTATTGCTTATTCAACTTGTTCGTCAAATTATTAGATTGATATTAGTAAAGATGAGTAAACAGCATTTTACATATTTATGATTACATTTTTATAGTAAGACATTTGCAAAATAAATATTGCCCTCTGTTTTATGAAATAAAATAAAATAAAATTGATACTTGCAAAAATACTAAATATCAATAATGTCAAAATAGTCTACATAGAATATTAATGCATTGATTCCATCACGATGTAAAATAGTTAAAATGTATTTATTGTTCAAAAGGTTTTTTTTCTTAAACTACATATTATATATATTCACTATTATTCTAAACTTTATTTCCCGAAGCTAAAGATAAAAAAAGTTTCACTATTAAGTACTAAATATGGAAAGTTATTAATAAATTTTAGATTCCAAAATATTAGATGAGGCATGGTTCATTAAAAAAACTTGAATAATCTATGGTCAAAAAGATATCAGTTTATAATAAATACTGTTGTAATATAGTAAAAATAAAAAGACAGGTTACACTTATCCATGATAGGGGGTTATTTTACGCTTCCATATTCATGCGGGGGGGGGGATATTGTGCTCCCCATATTTTTTAGAACATATTTTGTTGTTGAAAAAATTGCAATATATCACAAATTTTATAGTACCTATATTATCTAATTTTTTATTAAGTATTAAAAAAAAAATAAGAATTTCATTGATTTTGAAAATCTGAAGAATTTTATTTTACATTAGCGGTATTTTTTACGAATGTCACGTGACCATCAAATAGAGTGTACAGTAGTGCTAAAAGTTATAAAACTATTAAAGGAAAAGTTTCAAAAGCTTATATTGCTCCCTTTGTTCGTTGAAAATTTAGAGTAAAAATGTTGAAGGGGGGGGTGCCTACTCTTATAATCCGTATGTAGGGGATTAATATTATTAATATTGAAATATATGTATATTGCGGCTGAGTTCTAAGAATTAACTGTACTATAGTAAAATACTTTGCAACATTTTAAGTTGTTAATATTCCTTAAAACGTATGGTCTGACATTACAGTATCATAAATCTATGAACACACGTATGTATAAATCAATAATATTCCATGCATATTCTTTTCTTCTTGACATGAAACAATAATTATATTATAAACTTTTTCACTTAAAAGGTTTCCCGACATTCCCCCCTATATCGCAAGTTTTCTTTGTATATCTAGTTTCCTTAAAACAAAAACCAGAACAAATCTAATTAAACGATATATTCTACAATTTTCAACAATCTTCATATACCGGACTTATTAAGTACTTCAGTATACAAGTATAGATTTATACATTTGTTAATAGCTTATTTCGTTTTTAGTAAGTGAAAACATTTTCAGATTTTTTACTAGTTATTCAAAAAATGGATACAAAGAAAAATGCAATATATCGCTACAAAATATTCCATAACTCGCGTAATCATATTAAGCATTTGTTTAGAAGTATTTAGATATACATACATTCATTAATTTATTTAATATTTTTACTCGCAGTAACTACTTTTGCGTTTTATAATTGCTCAATATGATCGCTGAATGTAGCTCGTAGGTCAATTAATTTGGAACATACACACACACATATATGTATAATACCAAATGAAGGCTAGGAAAATAAAATTCATAAATAAAAATGTATTTCAACTATAGTTTAATCCTAATAATATGAACACCTTTGGGAAAAATATTAATTAGTATACATTTATAAACTAGTAGAAACTAGTTAAAATATATTTTATTTATGAATTTTATCATATTGGCTTTTATTTGGTATTATAAAAGTTTTTATACTGTACAACATATATATATAGCTTAGAAAATTTTATGAACGGGATGAAGTTGTATAAAAAACCTTTTCGGGGTTGCTTGTCAAGATGGGATATAAGCTATTCTTTTCTATATATCGAGTTATGCATCTTATATCTGAGATATCTGTGTTGTTTGAGATAATACAATGAAATCATCCGAGTAATTTATCGACTATATAACATTATATATTCATGAGATATTAAAAATCAATATATTTCACATTTGGAACTATGCACATATGGTATATGAAAAATTCACAAAAAAGCATATTTAAGTAATGGTTGTTAAAAAAGATGCTGACATTTAATGTGCATGCAATAAAAAACATAAATATCACTGTGGATTGTCATTTTACACATATAATTAGAGATAATTGATATTTTGATATTTTTATCAATATCTTTAATTTAATTGTTTGAATTTCTACAAAGTAAAATAAGTATATAGTAATTAAGTTATTAAGAGCTTTATCTAGAGTTGACTGTCTCTATTAACTATATTTACATTATAGGATCATATGGCAACAGGATACATACTTATTCTAGTATATGAAATATGTATTTTATCAAACAATAATAAGATAGCATTTAAATAATTTAAATATGAAAATAAATACACTTTAAAATGAGATATATATATAGGTATATTATAGTTTGATAGATTTCCTTAAAAATGAGATACACAAATCAATATTGAAAACTCCATAATTTGTACCTTTGTAGTATAGATGGTATAAACTGTTTTTTGTCCCGGTAATACAGAATCGACTCACCATTTCTGTTTATAGATAATACTTGTGGATAAGCTGTGTGAAGTATATCTGACTTCTATAAAAATATAGAAATATTATTTCGCGTAAAAATTAAATCTATTATATATATATACTTAATATTATCTAATATCTATTATATATCAGGTTTTAAATATTAAGCTCAAGATATTAACCACTTTATATTGGATTCTAATGCTCGAAAAAATATAAATTGATTAGGAGAATAGTATGGTTGATATACAGATTATATTTTGTTTTATATTATTTATTATATTATATGTAATATAATACAATAATTTGTATTGTAATAGTTTAAAATATGTAATATAAATATTTTGCGTAACATATTTATACATATAACTATAAATTTGTACTAAATTGCCAATTTAAATAAATGTATTCAGATAAAAACAAAATGATCTAACCATAGAGAAATTAGAAAGATCTTCAACTTTCATGATATTGTCAACATTGCGTTAATTTTAGATTTAAAATTTCATTTAAATTATAAATTTCAAATGATATGATTGCCAAATATCTTTATTTAATTAAGTTTAATGTGCATCGGTGGCCACAAATATAATTGTATATATATCTAATAATATTAAATTGATTAGACTTCAAAATATGTTACCATTATTAATCTATAAAGCGTTTTTCACAGTATATCTTTAAATCTAGAAATTGGGTATTACACTGTTTACGAAATCACAAAAAGCTATATCTTATTTAAAATTCTCTAATAATTAGTGTAGTGTATATTTCATGTTAAAATATATGTGTTAATAGTTATATACATATATATATAGGTTTATTTTAGAGTGTAGCATTAAATATATATATATAAAGTATAAAAAGAATTGAATGAAAAAATAAGAAAAACTTTAGATAGCCATGAATTGCTTTTTTTTAATGACACAAGAATTTCATGTAAAAATAATGTTCATATAATGTTTTTTTTAATTTTATCTCAGAGCAACATCTCTATTAATTTCT
>JAYRBW010087928.1:0-21983 GCA_036023295.1 Invenusta paracnida
TACATTTATGTTCAACATATTAAGAAATATGTACGTTTTTTATTGTTTTTCGTTTTGACCCCCTTCGTCCGCCATAGTTTACAGTTCATTTATAATATGTTTTAACAGAATATGTTAAAAATTTATGACAATAAATCCTATTAAAATTGTAATTTGTAAAAATCTGTTTCGTAATATTTAAGGAAACATTAACCGGTTTAAGAAGACTAAAATCATACGAACAATGTATAGTGAGCAGTGGATCTATAATTTATTAAATGTATGTGTTGTTAAGTATAATATTTTGAGGGGTAACAAATAGTGAATACAAATATCATTACAGTTGAACATAGACATGAATTATGTGAATTTAATTAAAACATTTAAAACATTTTATTTTCAGAATCTACAAAAAATTTGTTTAGAAAATTGAAACCATATTTTTATCTCCATTGATTTACCTATATATGCACATATTAATACATATATTGTAAATATTATGATAAATACATATTATACCCACAGATAATACTTAGTACGCACCTTTTTCTTGGAAAACAAAAGGTAAAAATGTATGACCCACAGATAATACGCACCCCTAATTTTCATAGAATAAACGTTTTAAATTGACATAAATAGACATAAAATATACATAAATTGGTGTTTCTGTTCATAGAGATAGAAATACCAATACACTTGGTAAGTAGGTTAAATAATTTAAATTTAAATTGGTACTTCTGTTCATAGAGCTAGAAATTATCGAAAATCAATAGGTATTTATGGCTAAAATAAATGTGTGACCTGCGTATAGTACGCACCCCCTACTTTAAGTTTTTAAAAATATGTTTGTCGGTGCGTTTTATCTGTGAGTATATACGGTAGTATTCAAATAAAAATTGAACGGTAAATATAATTTGTAGTAATGAAATAAACTTATACTGAAAAATTAATAAATTTGGTAAATGAACACTCTTAGTGAATTATTTAGTAATTATTGTAACGTACTCAAATTTTAATAATTAACGCTATTGAGAATATATTCAAAATATATATCAGGGAATACTTTAAAAACTTAAAATTAATAAAACATTAATTTAAAATAGATACTTTAAATATTTTAGGTGTTATAGTAGTCTTTGGCTAACATATATACATATATTTAAATTTAAATTCAAAGATAACATTTAAAAGTTCATCCTTCTAAAAAAATTAACTTTCATCTTTTAATTTCTACGTAATCTTTACACTTTCTGTTGTATTCTTACAATTTATCCACCTTCTCTTTATTTCTATCGATACCGCTATTACTCATTTCAGTATTGATTGTTTTTTATAGCATTTTATAGCTTTCCTTCATATTTCAAATTTAATTATGTCAATTGATTGCGTCATAGCACTATAGCCTAGCGATGTAATGCCTTTATTCTATTTGATACCTGTCTCTCACTGCTAATTTATTCTTTGTAATACACGTCTATGGAGTGGATCTCTAAAAATTTGTAAACAATTAAGTTTTTACAGCAACACAGGCTTTCTGTTTCTTTTATTATTATATCATGTTGCAAAGGGAGAACCACGCTTTTATCAATACTACATTAGTTTGTATAGTACCATATTTAAGTGAAGTTAGCCTTTAATATATCTAAAAATGGACATATAGTTTTGAATCAGCAAAAATATTTAATGTTTACACCAGTATTTATTTCATCATGATTAATAACTATAATGGAAGGTTCCTCTTTTGAAAATCATTTTATTATAAATAGGTTTATTTATAAGACAATTATGTAAGTTTGTAAAATAAAATTTAGTGTCTCAAATATGCACTACTTCTCTGAAAGTTTTCATTATACTAATATTAATATACGCAATTATCAATTTGTCTGAGTGTGGTAAAAGTTAATTAATTTTTCAATATCAATCTGATTATAGGTATCACATAATATAAGAACATACTTATAACTACTAACAAATGAACGAATACACTGCACTGGTGAGAGCATAATTCTTTATCACTGTGTTCACTAGACAATGTATTTAGCAAATGTGAAACCTATGTATTAAAATAATAATAGCAGGATCTATTATTTTGTTGGTTGCACCCTATTTAGTTTAGCAGTATTATATATATGTGAAAGAGAGAGAGAGAGAGTGGTTTTCGATTCTGTCACGAAGTATAATAATGACGAACTATAAAGCTATTGGTTAATAATTGTAACTGTGATCTAAATTTCATAGATATTGAAGGTAATCTAAAACTACTGAAGTATGTGTTTATATGTAGGTATATGTATATTTGTATCTCTATGTATGTATACATAGAGAGATAAACCATAATAGTTCATTATTACAATAGGTAGGTACCTATACTACCTACATCAGGCAAATTACAAGTGTGAAATTATTTTAAATTCGCCGATTTATAAATTATTGTTCAGGAATTCGACACACTAAAAATTGTTTAGTAAGTAAATTCCGACTACTTTTTCATTTTTTGGATTTGTGAATTTGTGGTTCTATTAATCTTTCTATTAAAATATTTGTTTACTTAGAAATCTTTTGCCAAGTTAGTACATCTTACTAACTCTTTTAATTGTAGTTCAACTTAATCCTTTTCCTTATTTTTTTCCACTAGGTATATATATATACCTACAAAATATATCATTTTTGTTTTGTGCAAGGTGTCATTTATTATTTTTATTAATTGTAATTTAATTGTAATTTAATTATAAATCCAGACTAGAAAATTTACCAATTCATTCATGAAATAACAAATCCTAGGATAAATTTACATGTAACATTAATTAAGTAATATATTATATTTTTAAAAACAGCAACTATTTAAATACTTATATTATAAGGGATTCTTGTTACAGGCCTGTAGACAGGATTTTTCAGATGGGGGAGCACTTAATAGGTTTAATTTTTGCATATCATATTGCTTCCAAATTAAAATAAGCGGTTATACTCTGATTATTTCGAAAACTTTTATTAAGAATACAGTAGAACATGAAAACATTAGATGGTTATTATACAAAATATATACCTATATATTATTATCATACAAAAATTCAAAATATTATTTTATTATGATGAACCAAACTTCTATAAGTGCATAACAATTAATACGTAAAAACCATGATTAAAAAATGTGTTCATGATATATAGAAAAAATGTCTTAATGTATTGATAATCATGAGAAATGTACGTATATCAGCTACTACAGTAATATATATATATCTATTAAAGATAAGAAGACAAATTCTCGGCGAACTATCCAACTACACACATTTTTACAAATAGAGCATGAATACAAATATACATGATCAGGTAATGTAAATTTATGCAATTAGCGTGGGCAACTCCAGCTGTCTTGGATGCATTTTTATAAACAATTTGGCAATGTTCTTTTGTTTAATAACTCAATCTTGTCTTTATGAATGGGCATTAGTGTTAAAGCCCCAAGTCAACATCAGTATTAAATCTTCACATGTCGTTTAATAATTAAGGGTTTTAAAAATCTAATGAATAAAAAATATTTTAAATGCATTCTAGACATTAAATCTAAAATTTTCCGGCGTTACGCTCCGATTTAGAGGCTACGCGTTTAGCGTAGCCATAACGCCCCTTTGATGTTGGATTCTTTCTAATCCAACCCCACCCCCCGTATAGAAAAGCTGGATCCGCCCCTGTTTGGAAGATCATTATTATTACACAATTGGCGATTAATGTCTGCAATGTGTTAGGCTTTAGATGATCCATTCTTTGTCCAATACATTTTTCCAACGAGCAAGTTCTTCGCCACGAAGATTTGAGAGTGGAAGATCATTATGGTAAAGGGAAATTCAAGACCATTTTCAATGTTGCAAAGGTGTTGTAAATAATATTTAAAAAATGCATAATAATTTGAAATACTATATAACTAACTAGAGAATAATCAAAAATACATTTATATAAATGTTTATGGATGGCTGAGGAACGAGAGCATTATACCTTGGTACATATCATAGATATTTGTTTTAATACTTCTGACTTTAACCCTGACTAATATCTATGGTACATATATACATCTTTGCGGATACAATGCAAACTTTAAGGCTAATTACCACTTATAACATTCTAAACTTACCCAAACCGACCTGTTATTTTCTTGTCTTATTTCCATGGTATTACTAAATTCATAATGAAAACGTTTCTCTTTTTACACTTGTGCTGTTTAGTATCTTAAAATCTTAAAAGGATAAATCTAGGATATCTGCATATAAATATTTTTAATTACACATAAGTTACCCACTAGCGTATAATACAATATAAGTTACCCACTGGCATAGTAGTGTGTTATTATTAATTTCTATATATTTAAATTTTAGAAATATTATTTATTATATATTAAATTATATATATTTATTATTCAACACAAATTATATAATTTTATCCCTAATTATAATTATATGGAAATATAAGTGATGATTAATATAGTAGTAAATAGTTTTCGTGAGAAAAAAGTGAAAAACGACTATTTAAATATAATTTCGCTATTGTAAATATAAGTTTCAGTTTAACACTTGAATCACTTCTTTATAATCCTACTAGATTTATTTATGCTTTGTTTTGAACAAAATCTATAAAAAACGTTAATTAACATGTTAAAATTTTGAATCTATTCTACTGTCAGAAACCAAAAAAGGGAAGCATTGTAACCAAAAAAGATACAAAAAAGTAGAACATTGAATTTATAAGATAGAGTCAGTTAGCATAAAATAAGGATCATTTAATTTCATTTGTCTTTTTAATAATTTAGAAATATTTAAATTAGTTGCAAAGTGTTAATATGAAGTAATTATTTAAATATACCTATATATACATACCTATATACCTATTAAAAATATACGATTTATATATATATTTATTATTTTGTTACATTCTTTATTTACAATTTTTATTTATTAGGTATAGTATTAATTACTATGGAGTAGGTATAATTTTTATATTATCATTAAATTATATCTGTGGTTTATTTTTATGCATTACGTTGAAGCAACGTTCTTTGTACCAAGGCTTCATTTATATGTATACAGGAGACCTTGTTTGTATACCTACCCATACGTGACAAAGTCTAGAAAAATCGATTTAACAACTATAGACTATGACTTAGTTCCAAACAAGAATCCAAATAAAGTGCCTACTTAGTAACAACGTAGATGTTAGAGTTAGTTGTCTTCAATTCTATGTTTCGTATAATATTAGGTAGGTCATGGCCTACTATATACATAGTGCAATACTGTATATAGTAGGCCATGGGTAGGTATATGAAACTTCTATTTATAACTTCTGTACTTCCCATTGCAATTTATAAATTGATTATTGTTTTACGTTAACTCCAACTACTCACACCAACACAGTTTGCTTGTATGCATTGCTTATATATACGTATGTATGCTTACTAGTAGGTATAATTAAATAAATGAATTCATGATTATGATTTTTATAATATAATACGTATCAATTATATTAAAACTATAATACCTATTAACCAATTTTAAAACTTTCGCTATTTAAGATCTGTGCTATAATTCTTTATAATATAATTTAATGTAAATAAAAAAGTATATAGATTTTACTATTTCATACTATTTCATCTGCTTCATTTGCATCTTTAGCAAGAGTGGATAATATATATTAGAAAATGTTTTAATATAATATCTTCTGTCAACCATATCACTTAATTACTAACTTCAACTTTTATGCTGACAAAAATTATTTTATGTAAGTTTATAATCTAATTTTAAAAGTAATGTAATATTTACTCAAAATACATTACCTATATATAGGAATATTAATAGTTCACGGACTTTAAAAATATTCAAAACAAAATAACTGATGAAAAGTAATAATTTTTAACTGAATAATTCTTGTTATTCACAAAGCTATAACTTAGGAATCATCTTCAAATATACATTTTTTAAATCAATTCTAATTTTTATTTCAGTTTTTTCTTCGGAAAATGGGAGGAAATGCGGTAGGTTAATATGAATTGTGTGTTTAATTATTTTATAACCACTTGTAAACATTTATATGTATGCCATTTGAATAGTGACATAACACCGGACCACCAGAATGTCGAACTTAAAAGATTTATATTCCAAAACAGGGACAATATCGAGCAGACGAGAATGATAGAGCGACAATGTACACATTGGTCACAAAATGAATGTAATGAATGTTCAGAATTGTCACTGTCTGGAATAATAGCCTTAATTTTAGTGACCGCATTTTGTTTTGTTTTTCAGAAAAATCATGTTCACATTTAAAATGATAATTGGTTTATTTTACGTTTATGCTTCCAAATGGCTTTCGATTCGAGAAAATCTTAATGAAGGAACAATTATATATTTCTATAGATCAATATACAGCTAAATAATACAAAATGTAAAAAATAATTTTCAAGTATCATCGGACCACCCAATCAAAATCTGTCTTATGGTCTTAGAATTTGAAGCCAATAACTCTACTTCTTAATTCTATATTTTCAATCATTCAGTCACCATATAGGGATGACTTTGGAACAAATAAAAAGTCTCTTCGTGGCAATATTTCGAATTTTTATTTAACAGTTGTTATTTTTCTATAACAACAATAATTTTTCCAATATTTCAAGGACATTTTTTTCTTTATAATTTTAAATTTTGTCTAAAATTATATATTGTTGGCCTTATGGAATTCTCGAAGGAGGGCCCAATGAAAATGTTGATTTTGTTTACATAACTAATTTATCTTCTCTTAAAATATTAATACATTTTATTTCTTCTCATAAATATGCAGGTACTCTGACTGTAATAATGATTAACTTTTCAATTTATAGTCGCATGAAATTGATAATAACCTGGAGGCAGGGGATCGTGTCAAAGTTGAATTGGATTGGGAAATTGTTTCCGATATACTGAAAAGTGCAAAAATGTTTTCAGAAAAGGTGAAAAAGGTATACTATACACGAATCAAATAAACTCACATGTACATATTGAATTATAGCTGCCAACTAAAATTCTACATATATGTACATATGTAGGTGTTATATGAAAATATTGTATTTTATTTAATATCCATTTCATGTCTAGCACATCCACCAAATCGGAACAGTACAAAGAATTGCGGCAAATGGAATGGTATTAGTAGAATATAGTGATGGGACAGTCTTACGTCTAACTTCCTCCATCTTGGTGAAAGCCGACAATGTCTCACCCGAACCGGTAAGTTTTTGTTTCTGTTGATTTAAAATTAGATGTAATACGAATTTATTTCAAATTAGTGGCCTCCAAAATATAGATATTATAATATGGTGGCAATTAAAAATATAGTATAAAGAAGTTGCTTCTTGTGACAAATTTGGAAATAAAAACACGTGGTTATATTTTGACACCTCTCGGCTACCATATTATAAAAATAATTACAACTACTACATTTGTTTCCTACAATGAGATTAATATTTATTTATACATGAAGATGCACAAATATACAATATTCAGATAAACCGGTAGCCAAAAGACGGTATTTTAATGAAATTGGTTTTGGCATATGAGGTTTTTTCTGTTGATTTCAAACTGTTCCTTTTAACGAAAGAGTGACCAGTAATATCTTTTAAAATGTTGTTACTCATCGTTGATTAACTTGGTATACGTGTACTCTATGGATATACATATTAAACCCTTAATGCTTAGAGCCGTTGCTACTTACAATGTAAATATTTTGAGCATATATAATTTGAAAGTGTGAAGGGTTACTTGAATTTTGAACATTATAATTCCTTGAAACATGCACCATGCAGTTCCACTTCTTTGAGTTTCTATAAGTTTCACTATTGTAAGCAAAATGTATCATTTAAAAAATGTAGTCTGAGAAAAATTATGCTATTTTCGGTAGCATTATTAAGTTCAGTGATATGTTGTGTGGTATTTCTTTCTATTTAAATTCCTCTGGGCTATACTTGCGATACGATTACATTGAGATTGCTTGAGATTGTTTCCAGTAGTTAGATCCAAATAACATTCTCAATTAATCCATTATTCCTTAATAGTAGAGCAACAAGGTTTAGATCAGACAAATAATTTTTCGAATTTCCTGACAAACTACATATTATATCATGTAATATCATATTTGACATGTTTATGCTCTCCAACTAGTTATAACAGGCTGAGGTAAAGAACAGGTGAAACGATCTATTAACATTTTTATGACAGTTAGTTTATATAAAAAGCAGAACTTGCCTGAGCAAATTCAACATAATATAGATATATTGTTTATATATATGAGTATATATGTAATATATGATAGGTGAAGAATATGTATAGAATAGATATACCCAATGAATACTCTGATTTATATGTAACAAAAGAAATATCACCAGAAACACGGATTTCAACAAACATCTTATACCCTACGTTTGACAATCATGATGTGATTACAATCTGTTTAAAGAATAGTATTATTAGTATAAAGCCCTTTACTTTCTGAATTACAATCCATATAATCACTCTCCATAGCACCTCTTCTAACGTAATCCACAAGGTTTGTGCATGTTAGGTAGCTAACTTATTTCGATTCAACATCTGGACAACCGCACCAAATACCAGTGATCTTCTTTTTATCAGTGGAACTAAACTTATAATAACTAATAATTGTAGTGTGCATACCCTTAAAGACGTAAATATATATCTTTGAATCTTGCAAGGGTGAACCAATTTAGTTGAAATCGGCATATTTTATATGCCACTGAGTCTCAAGCTACCTGAAGATATTGAAATCTTTTTCTAAATGCATTGCAATATTTTTGTAGGACTAATCAGAATTTGAAACTGTCCTCATGTATAACATTTGCGTTTCGTAGGCCTGATGTCTGCAACGTAGCATTAGATCCTTACTAGCTATTATCTGAGATTTTGACTTGTATAGTCTGGTCCAACACGAGGCCCGTTATATGTCATCATATTCATTAGTTCATATTGAATAATAATCAAGATCTGGCTGATGCTAGTCGAGATTTTACTATAATCATTTTGTTTCATGTAGAAGATCCAATAACTGCTTAGTGATGACAATGGATAAAATTGAGTAAAATGGTGTTTAGAAAATATCACGCATTTATATATTACGACCTGTGCGGAAATTTTACTTGGGTTGGTGGGCGTGATAAATATTGTATTGCACTACAATCTGACTTCACTACTTATAGCAAAAGTAAGGGTTGATTTTCTATTTATATGATGTATTGCCTACAGCCCTATTTATATAAATACAAATTAAAACAACAAATATTTATGCAACTGATTTCTGTATTTTTCACAAAACTTATATCTCTATTTTCAATGTTTTTCACGTTTAATGCATGCATAAAGAGGTTAATTTCTCAAAATGCTCATCGGATCAGGCCTTCTCTTGAATTTTAAAGAAGTACTACCAAGCTATAACTTTAGCATATATATGGCTCTCGCCTAATTCGAGTATAATAAAAATTTGTATATAGTAAATTAATACTCTAATCAGGGGTAAATAATTTAAAGTAACATTATTATTTAATTATCTTACTTAAGCGCAGGATGAACATTTTTTTTCTAACTTGTCAAAAAGTTCAATTTTCAATTTTCATTTTAATGTTTTTATGGTAATATATTATACTAGAAAGGTTTAATACTTGTGTATAAAACTTTAAAACAATTACGAATTTCAATCCAATTAGATATCAAAATCCGATTATTTATTTAATTAATACCAAGTTTGGTGTGTAGTTCTATTTATTTGACATAAAATCGTTCATGAATTTTGCTATTAATATTCACCTATACTCGTATAAAATGGTATCTTAATAATAATTTCCTAATTTCTATTTTAGGGTCCAAGAAATGGTTCCACGTTTCCGAGGGACAGCATCATTACAATGGGTAGTATAGTTCAAGTCATAAGCAGTGAAGCCGAAATCCGAAAACTTCAAGAAAAGTTCGGTGGCTGGGTGGACGCTATGACAAATATTCTAATGAAGGTTGGATTTGTGAAAAAGAACTTCAGTACTGGAGCTGTCAGAGTTTACTTTGGTGGCGTTTCCTGGACAATCAATCCAAAAGTTCTCAAAATACTTACTGGGGATGAGGTTAAAAGATTACACGAGCCTTACAAAGGCAAGAAATATGGTTGAATTATTTGTTGGTGCCAATATTTAAGTATATAATACGTACGGTAGATAGCTGTTTGTGCCAATATTTTAAGTATATAATATGTACGGTAGATAGCTGTTTCTGCCAATATTTATGTATATAATATGTACGGTAGATAGCTGTTTCTGCCAATATTTTAAGTATATAATATGTACGGTAGATAGCTGTTTCTGCCAATATTTTAAGTATATAATATGTACGGTAGATAGCTATTTTTGACAAATTTTCAAAATAAAGAATTTTTTTAAAGTGATAATTTGATAAATAAATTTAGTGCATATACATACATAATAGTACTCATATATATGCTTAATTAAATCTTTTTGTTTATTTTTAAACAGTTTGTGTTTGTAACTAACAAAATTAGCTCACATTTCATGCAAATTCAAATGTAAATTATGTTTGTCAACGAAGAATATATGTATACATTCGTTATGTTATATATTACAGCGACAAACGCAATATGCGTTTCAATATTTTGTTAATACATGGGTAATATTTAAGCAAATTATAATGAAAAATTTGTAAACATTTAATTCATATTGTACATTACAAAATTACAAAATTAATTCATATATATTTGTGCAAGAAAACTAATTATTTATATTTAATTATTTTTGTGACTTTTAAGGAATGACCTTTAAAATTAAGCACAACCATGTTATTTTCAATATATTTTCAGCTGATTCAAGTTTTCAATTGGGTGATATCGTTCAAGTCATTGAAGATCGTGAGCTTTTGGTTAGACAACAAGCACAACTACAACTGGGTAGTTTGAATGAGAAGATAACGGAAATTTGCGGGAAATTTGGGTATATTAAAAAAACGGAGTCCGATAAAGCCGTGACAGTGAAATTTCTTAACTGTAGATTGCGCTTAAATCCAAAATCTTTGAGAAAATTAGTAACTAGAGTTTCAACAGTACTTTGTGGTGAGTAGTATTCAGCCTGTTCAACTTGATAAATACTATGTACATATTCAATATATTTCTTTTTTATGATGTACGTACTTAATAATGACGTTCCAAGTTTTTCATTAATATATATAGCGTTTAATATGTAGAATTAAAATGCTTTGTTAACTTTTTGTACTTTGGTAAAAACCATACAACTAACACGCAAAATAATATCCCGAAAACTTATCCACATATATATATACCTACACACAGGGTACCTATAGCAGCATATAGAGTCTTTGTTAATGAATTGATAGTTTTTATAGCTTATATGTTTTTATCCAATCAAATTTAACATTAGAAAGGATTTAAAAATATTTCCAATGATTTAAAATTATAGAATGCCATAATTATTTAAAATTACTCAATAGGTATTCAATATAACATCGTTAATTTACTGTCAAAAACGTATTTACGTATATTTTATAATCAAAATTTCCTAATATTCTTCTAATTCTTCCAATTTATTTATTCATTTATTTATTTATTCTTCCTATTGTATTTCAAATTATTTATACATATTTTATTTTAAAATTTAATGAATGTTATGAAAAATTCAATATCTGGCTGTTTTATTTATTTTTTCATTTGTTTATATTTTTCTATATTCAGTTATTTTTTTAAATTAAGTAATTATAAAAATAATACTTCCATTTAGAACTGATAAAATTGCAATATTATGAATCTAAATCATTGTAAGTATTGATCTAGTACAACATTAGAGCATTCCAAGGTTATTATTTAATTAAAACATAGTTAAAATAGTTTACAATCATAAAAACTAAAACTAGTTTGACTGATTTAAAAAAAATGTTTTCTTTATATAGATTTTACTTAAATTATATTCATATGTAAAGGTCTGTAGATTAAGAGTTATAGGACATAATATATATATTATAAGGTACGGGAATTTTAATTAAGTTGTCCCCGACCACTAATATAATAAAGTATATTTTTCTATATTTGCATGTAGATATTTCGACAGGAGACATAGTACGCATATCCCCGGATATTGAGCGAGTTAAGCTCCTGCAAGTTGACCATGGAGACTGGGTTGAGTCCATGAAGAATTGCCTGGGTAAAGAGGGAGTTGTTATAAAGATCTTCGAGGGGGGTGACATTCGAGTGAAGGTCGAAAACTCTTTATTCACATTCAATCCGAACGTATTAATCAAAATTCCTTCGCGATCCACGAGTGGTAAATGATTAGATTTTAAATTTAGATTTCTTTGGTTATAATTAGTTAACTATTATTGCATAAATATTAAATCATTTTATTTTATATTTACTTGTTTATGATACTAACAAAAAAAGTTAGTATTTGTGAAAATAAAAATTAAGAAATGTTTATTTGGTTTATATGCAATATAATATTATTTCTCATTGTTCTAATGATTAATTATTCAAACGATTAAATATTATAATATGTAACATATATTTAACAAATTGGTAGATTTCAATTGATAAATTTTTTGAGCAATAATTATAAAAAGTGGTCCTCGTATTTTAGATTATTATAGGAATATTATCAAATTTATTAAATAAGACGCATACGATTAAATCATATCATTATAACCAATATAACATAATTTACAATATATAGAACCAGTTTCTAAGATAAGCCCATAAACAAATACTTTCTGTAACTACATATTTAGAGGAAGGAGAAACTGGGGGTCCTTTTAAGGTGAAAGACAATGTCCGCTTCATCAAAAACGAGAAGCAGGTCAGGGATTTGCAAATGGGCCACGGGGAGTGGGTTGACGCAATGAAGGCATGTCTGGGCGCATTTGGTGTGGTAACCGGGGTGACGTCTTCCGGGAGGATCAAAGTTCGAGTGGAGGGACGCGAGTGGACAGTGAACCCCTTCTGTTTGATAAAAATTGACCCCTCAGAGAGATCAGGTAGGTTTTAAGGTGGAACTTTAATTTTAAATAATTTTTTTCGTAATTAATTTTGAACTCACTCTATCTACGAAGATATTTGTAACATTCTTCTCAGAAACCATATTTTTACTGCGTCTATGTTCTTCTTAGGTTCAGAAGTTAAGGTACAGAATTTGCATACATAAGTAACATTTGAGCAATCAAATCTTCAGTGTCATTGACAGATTTCTGTTGACAAATATAAAGCGTATATCTTAAAATTTCGTCTGTGCGATGGTAATGCGCCTTCTGATCTCCGTTTTACATATTACATCCGTTGTAATCAAACTTCCGAGGTAATTGAAGCTTTCTTTCTCCTCGATGAGCTTCTTTCTTATTCTGTCTTGCATTGTGGTTTCTATCAATTTCTCTGCAGATTTACTAATGACCATTGACTTGGTTTTATCAGTCCCATTTTAGCCCTTGCTTCCACCACAATGTCTAAAAGCTCTTACAGATTTTCTTCTGATGTCCCTAACAAGACAGTGTCATCGGCGTAAGGAATGTTGTTGATTTTGAATCCTCCAATTTTCAAATAAATCTCGTGAGTTAACTCGCGAAGAATAACCTCGCTGTAAAGACTGAAGAAATGTTCTATTATAAATTGCTTACCAATTGATAGTCCTTGCCGTCATTCTAATATCTAAAAGAAGTTTCAAGAACTTTTCATGTTGGACCTTGTCAAATGCTTTGACATAGTCAATAAAACAAAACCAAAAAAACCTGTTGGTGATAGATGGCTCTTTCACAACACATTCGAAGTGCAAATATGACGTTTATGTTTTCTCTATCTGCCATGAATTCTGATTGTTCGTCTAGTATTTCTGAAAGCAATTTGCTTCTAATCCGTTCTAGGATGATAGTAAAAATAACCTTTAAGCTGTGGTTTATGATGCGGATGGATGGTCTTTGCATTCCAAAGCACATGACTTCTTTGGTATTATTCCATAAATACCGAACACTGGAAATCGTCTGGTAACTCTTCGGTGTCTTAGATGTGATTGAAAATAGTATATAACAGTTCTACTCTTTCTTTTCCCAACGCTTCAAGTATTTCTATCGAAACTTCATTGAGACCAAATGCTTTCACTTTCTTCATCTTTCTGATTGCATTTCGGATTTCATCTTTGGTAATCTCAGGTCCTTCAATTTCAACTCTTATATCAGGAGATTCTCCTCTATTATCATCGAATAACTCTTTGATGTATCGCTCCCATCTTTGTCAAATGTTTTGATATTCGGTTAGCATAGCACTGTCTTCTGAAGAAATACATCATCTTGTTATGTTGCATTTATTTCCTGGTGATTTTCTGACTTTGTCATATATCTCGTTGAGGCTTACACAATTTTTTCTCTCCAGATCTCGGCAGTATTTGTTAAGCCTTTTTTCTATTACTCTTTACACTCTTCGTATTTCTCGATACAGTCGGTTATATTCCTTTTCGTATCGATTTTTCGCTAGCCTTCTTTCTTCCATCAACTTTAGTGTTTCTTCAGTCATCCATCTTTTGCTTGGTCTTGTTTTTTCTTTTACCAAGATATTATTCACAGTCGACTCTTCAATAGTTTTTTAGCTTTACATTCCAGATTTAGTGACTTGAAGTGCTCGCACCAATTTTTCCCAGTGCTTCTTCCTTAAAACTACAACGAATGTTGTCTTATTGTATTTAGAATATGTCTTATAGAAATAGTATATTTGTTTATAATAAAAAATATGAAATAATCTATAAACTTATTAATATTGAATCACTCCAAATTTAGACTTTTTTCTTCTTTTTTTATTATTAAAGATTTTAAAACAGTTTTATTCTCTCAATTTTGAAAAATTATGCCAGTTTTCTTAATTTATATATTTAACAAATATATAAGTTTACGAAGCATTATTATGTGAACGCGCTTAAATTATTTACATGCAGATTTAAAACGTGTCACCTTTTAATTGATACATGTGAACGAGCCTGTAATACATTGACAAATATTGACTCACATTAATGCTATTTTAAAATGCTCAATACGAATATAATTTGTTGATCTGTAATCAGGTTCCCAGGCGAAAGTAGGGGACAAAGTGATGATCCTAGCTGACCAAGAGCTGGTGAAGCGACTGCAGGATGGTCATGGAGAGTGGATCGATATCATGGAAATGACCTTGGGGAAGACGGGTGAGGTGAAGGAAGTACTAAGAAGTGGGGATCTTCGAATAAAGGTGATTGGTCTGACACTTATTTACAATCCTGACTCTGTCCGAAAGGTATCCGAAGAGGAGGCGAGTAATCAACGAGATAGAGAGGGTCCAGATGATCGATGTGAGTCTCTCCCATTGTTAGTTACGATGAAGCAACTTTTCTTATAGTTTTCACTTAAAAACTTGTGACTCGTCAGAATTATTATGAATAGTTTTCTGCTATTGTGTATAGGCTCTGAATTTTATGTAAATAATAATTAAATGAGCGATATATGTACATATATACACAAATTGTGACTTAACTAAACAGATTGTAATTAAATACAATATTACTGTACATATATATACATTTTATAAAATTAGGTCATACTTCGGTTTGGAGAAAATTAAAATACTTTTATTTAAAATAGAAATATATTGTATTCTAGTCAAAAAATGTATCACTAATTTACTTTTGTGTTAATAGCATAAATTAAAAGCTGTAGTACACTCAAACACCGGTTTTATGCCCCCCGATTATCCACCAACCACACTTTATCGCCACATTTTTGTGGAACAAATTTACTTGTATGCATTTTAATACAATTTAACTGCCAACCCGCTATCCGCCATCCGCCAATCAAAATTGAGAACAAAAGCACAATTTTTGTGTTATAAAACCTCGGTGTATCCACCAACCTGCCTCTTTTTCTAGCAGAACAATAAATATATGTATCTGTATACTGTAAATAAATATATACATAATATATATGAAGTACTAAACATTTCATAATTTAAAAAATTAACATCGATAATTAAATTGTAAATAAATATAATATGTGAAGTAAACATAAATAAATTGTATTTATCTAAATAGTATACATACATACATAAATTTAACACTTAAAATAGAACTCCCGATTATCCACCAACCCTTGCACTTTTCACTGGAATCAAGGCTGGCATAAAACCGGGGTTTGACTGTATTTAGAAAAGACATAATTGTTTTGCAATTTAATCACATGAGAAAAACCAAAACGGTAAAATATGCAATAATATTTTTTCTACTATTTCAGAATGTTATAAATAAAAATAATTAATGTTTATTGTATGAAATTATATTAATAAATATATATTTTTAAATGATTTGATATCTAAACAAAACGACTGCTAAAAATAGATTTTCAAAGTCATCTCATCAAAAGTGTAGGCCCTGCCCCATACGTAGCTACGCCAATGGTAACACAACACTTTTAAACGCCGTTTATTTGAAAATTGAAAAGAGTGAAGGATTGTTGATAAATTCATTCGAAATAAAAGTTTTGGTCTGTAGCAAGAAAAACTATAATAATATAAAATATAGTAAAACCCGATTTATGTCGTGAGACTGCACGCCCTTTTAATAATATTTTCAGCATTGTTACCCCCACAGGGGATCTGCTATAGGCCTCTAAAGTAGGCGACCCCCATATATTTAGTTCATCTAATTATAAATGAAAACCACAAAGTGTATAAAATCGGGGTGAATATTAGTGAAATTTATTTAATTAATAATACACAATGAACCACCAACACGCATTATAATATTCAGATACTCAGTACTTTATTATATAGTTAATTATTTCGATTAAAATTGAAAAATAAAATTCACCTTTTGATGTATTTTAAAAATTAAATTAGCTGAAACTTTTTTTTTTTTTTTGCAAAGTCATTTTTAGATTATTTAGATTTAATTTGGTGCCAATTTTTATCTCTATTGAACACTCCTAAAGTAGATTTCAATAAAAGATACCGAATCAGCCACCCCCTCCCCCCTTCAGGTTAAATAACCCGATATGTAGGGGGTTAACTAATACATTCCAATCTACCAGGTAATTGTAGTTGTTGTAATTCCAAACGAATTCAAAGAGTCAGACAACTATACTAGGCTAGTATTATAGCTCTATTGATCCAATATTCAACTAATACGTATATGGTACATGTATACAGGGTTGTAAACGATAGCATAATGTGCCTAACTCAAGTCTATTCATATTATCAAATATCGGTAGCTACGCGTCTTAGTTTTATTGAATTAAATAACAGAATAAATCAGTGAGCAGAAAGATTTCTATGCCTCAAAAATCCCTGTCTGTATTCTATAGCGAGAAAAAACAACGAAACAGTCTATAAGTCAAAGCGCAGTGTAGCATACATAGTGCAGCTCATTCCACACCTCTGTTGTTAGAGTATTGAAGTTATATATTGATATCTACACAGTCGATAATATAATACCATTCAGTCGTAATATAATACAGTCGATAACACGTCCCTTCATATTATTTGGGAACTGAGCGTATATTTTAGTTGTACTATATTGTTGAATTCTATAGCGAGACAAAACAACGAAACAGTCTATAAGTTAAAGCGCAGTGTAGCATCCTTGCAGTAGACAGACAACAGATATACATTTCATATCGACATAAAATGGCGACTGGAGAGTCACAAAATGTGCCCAACATAATCAACGAACTTCGATCTATTGCCAACCGATTGTCTGCGATCGACTATGGCGATGATACTCTTACCAAAATCACTGTTGAACTCAAGGACAGCATTCACAATTTGGACAAAATGAGCGCTCAAAAAGAAGCACATGAAAACCGAATTGAGAAGCAGCTTCGATCGGATTTCGACAAAATTGGAACGGACAACTTCTATATGTGGACTTTGGATGGTATCAAGAAAATTATCTCCGACTATTCAACGAAAAGAGCACCAAAATCGGTTTGCAGTAAGTTGATCTACATAAATCCTTTCGGTTATCGATTCATGTGTGCCGCTACATTTACCGATAAGTTGTCTGTTTACGTGTCCCTCGTGAAGGGCGATTATGACTCTTTAATCGAGTGGCCCTTCAATCGGAAGATTCAGATTACTCTTCTGTCGCAGGTGACAAACGGATCAAAACCTTCCGCTAAACGAAACGTCAAAAGCCCTTCTGAAAATGATTACAGTTTCATCATCCAACCGGATATCACGAAACAGATAAACAGCTGGAAACGTCCAACTACTGAGACTCCCACGGTCTTCGCTGGTGTTGACTCGATGATGACAATGAAGGAGATATCAGGAGAGGAGCCGGAGTACATCTCAAACTTTCTTCGGAATGACGAGATTCACTTGAAGATATCTCTCTTGGATGAGAACTTTCAGATTCCGGCTGACAAACTGTCACCTTGCGTTGAAAAAGGAATTGCTGTCAGTCCTACTCAATCGCCATTGAGTTGTTCTCATAAAGTGGGTCCTCAACAATGTCAATACGTTTGTGTTCATTCAAGTTGTCCTCATGGATACAACAGACCCTGCCCTAGTGGTTGTAAGGCTATGTGTATTCATGGCGTTCAAATTTGATAGTGCCCGAATGGTTGTCGTTAATAATATTATATGAATCACATCCAGATTAAGGTGCACGTGAACTATTGATTAATTTCATAATACTTAACTTGATTATCGGTTTCATTGTGGCTTTAGTTCTTTCTAACTTATATTAGCATATCAACTCTTCCTTTTAAATTCAATGCTCGTATTTGTGTGTTTTTTACAAATAGACGATGTAAGCAAATATTTTTTGATATCTTTAAATGATGTATTTTAAACTTATTCATTTGGATTTTTGTTATATTATATTTAGTGTATTTATTAATTTTATAACAAAACCTTAGTAATATAATTATAACCTTTTTAATATTTCAAATTAGATATGTTTTGATGTTATCAATATTCATAATTAATATTCTAATTATATTGCCCAATTATATCAACAGTTTTATTTACTTACAAATTTTAAAATTAAATGTTTAAGTTCTTTAACTCGAAGGTTCAATGAGCAAAAATTAAATATTTTGCTTTGAGCTTCATTGAGTACTTTAGCAATCTACAATGGCTTATTAAAACTGTTAAATTGTAAACATAATTATAATATCATTATTTCAATTAATTATTTACAATTCTGCTCACACTCACGGAAATTTCTGCCGTCAATCTATCAATCATAATTAAAAATATATTTATTGTCATTCTAAGATTGATCCAATCTAGTCTAATCAATATCGTAAAGTGACCTATTGTATTCATTGGTAAAATGTTCTCGTCAATGTCGTTAACCCTATCCATACCTGAGGGGGGGGAGGCTGAATCGGCCTCTCTGTTTTATTTTTTATCAACCTTTAATAATATTTTCATCATTGTTACCCCATTGTCTTCTATAGGCATCTAAAGTAGGTGACCCCCATATATTTTAGTTCATATAATTATAACTGAAAACAATAAAACGTATAAAATTGGGGTGGATATTAGTGAAATCTATTTCATTGATAATACACAATGTACCACCAACACGCGCAATAATATTGAGATATTCAGTACTTTATTATATAGTTAATAATTTCAATTAAAATTAAGAATTTGAAAAATATTTTTTTAACTTTTTAA
The DNA here is from genome assembly GCA_036023295.1 of Invenusta paracnida. Lineage (NCBI taxonomy): Eukaryota > Metazoa > Platyhelminthes > Proseriata > Coelogynoporidae > Invenusta > Invenusta paracnida. Next base: position 19,699 of record JAYRBW010087928.1, read on the forward strand.
TGTGTTTTAAAAATTAAATTAGCTCTAATTTTTTATTTAAGATAAAAGAAAAATGTAATAAACAAGCTCATCTGTAGATCATTTCGATTTAATTGGGTGCCAATTTTCATCACTATAGTACACTCCTAAAGTAGATTTTAATAGGAGGGGCCGAATCAGCCCCCCCCCCATAGGTACGTACCTGATGCGTTAAATAGAACATACTTTAGCGAATACTTGTGTAAATAAGACAGTTATTAAATGTGCGGGCAATATTGTTACTGTAGAATTTAGAAACCTTCACTTGGAAATATTCTATTTATAAATTGAAAACAGAGAATAAATTTACATGACATGAAAACGGCAACTATCATTGCCTTCTCGAGTATTTTACAAAGGGAATGCGACCAAAGTCAGCCTATTTCATACTTTTAATTTTAAAAATGGTCTTAAAAGTTGCACAACTTAATAATAGGAAAAGTCCGTGAACCCCTTGTCACCAACAATAGGGAGGAACTGAATCGTCTCCTCCTTCCTCCTGGGTAGGGTTAACTAAACTCTATTGTCTGTGCATTATGGATTTTTGAATATAATTATTAATTCATTTAAAATCTAGACTTTAACAGATTTAACATTCCCCGAATTGGGCATTTGTCCAGCGCCCGAATGTGCGGGGAATGTTCCCAAATTTTTTACCCAAAAAAACCCCCATATATTACTCAGAAAAAAACTGAGTAGTATATGGCTTTTGAAATAATAATTAAAAATAATAGCAATTAAATTAACAGCGATATAATAATAAATTTATTAAATAACTACAAAATAAAAGGAATGTTATGTTAATTGATAAATAGAGAAAGATACAAATTTAATGTTGCGATCTGTTGGCGCGATCTTTTGCATATCGCAAAACTTCTTTAATAGCGGACTCTGTTTTCTTGTCATTGGCGCCTTTGATAGAGAGTCGGGTGGCACCAATTATAATGTCCCGCATCGGAGACGCACAGAATTTTTGTTTCCCGCCCTTCCTCCCAGTGAAGCTATATAACTGCTTCATGTCAGAAGTGAGAAGGTGAGACATGATGCGCCTCGGTTGGAGTTTGAGTTTGAGTCTGAGTTTGAAGTGTGGATTTAGCATACCACACTATACCATTATGAATTAATAATTGCATGATATTTTAAAATATAAAAAATACTAATATATAATATTTTCCTATATTTTTATTGTCGATCAGTGGTGAAAACTACAGTACTTTTAATTAAATAAAGACAGAATAATGACTATATATATATATATATATATATATGTGGGTATTCAAATTAGAATATTAATTAATAGAATGAGAAATTTGTGAATATATTCCAAAATTAACAAATTATGAATGATGGTCTAATAAACAATGTCATAAATGTTGTTTTGTATTAGAATAAGTTAAGTATATATATATATATATATATGTATAGGAATATATCGATTTGTTTAGATTTTTGCCAACCTATACATCTCGAAAAATAAGTAACAGTTAAATATAGTACCAAATATGATCGATATGTAAATATATATAACCAAAAATATGTAATACTGATGTTAATAGATATAACATTTCGTGAAACTCAAAATAAACTTCATATACAGACAAAACATTCTATGGAAATTCTAAAGTCATGTGAGCTATTTTTGATAGCCTGCAGTCATATAATAACTGAGATGTGAGAACTTTTAGGAAAGCTTTTATTTAACTGTTCGTTTCTCCTCCCAAAAATAATATGTGGTTTATCTTCTGGGGTCAAATTTGACCCCAGAAGTATTATATGATAGAAAAGCAATTTTAGCTTATTAATGATACACAAAATTATATGTTATTTTTAAAATATATTAATAATGCTATAAATATACGCTAAAATTAATAATGTAAATAGTAGTATGAAAGGTAGAGCTGTAACTCACCCCCTCGAAATTTAAACAAAAATTTTGCGCCAAATTCAAATTTAAAAGTGCGCGGATTGTGTGGCGCCAAATTCAAATTATTAATTATTTTTATCTATTTAACCAAAAAATTTTGCGCCAAAATTCAAATTTAAAAGTGCGTGAGATTATGTGGCGCCAAATTCAAATTATTAAGTACGCGGGAATATTTTAATTATGGAACTATACGGTACAGTATAAAAGAGACGTTTGCGCTCGTTTTCGTACGAGGAATTATGTACCAGTATTAAATCGTATTTAAGGGAAAAACTCACTGGAACACCCATATTTAATACTTTTCTATTAATCAGAGGCAAACCATAATCACGCAACAATTATA
>JAYRBW010087939.1:0-21979 GCA_036023295.1 Invenusta paracnida
ATAATTGTGTAATAAAAAACAATACATTTTTTGTAATCAGTGACTTTTAATTAAAGAATATGGATATTATTATATTAATACTGAAGTATATTTGCTCTAGTATTATCACTTTTATATCTTGAATAAAACGTATTTTATGATCTTATATGACGTTATTATTACTATTTTATTGTATGTGTTGTTAAATTTGTTATTGAACTATTTTAGTTTTAATTTGAGTTACCTATTTAAATTTTATTGAAAATATATTTTTATTAAAATTATACTACTAGCATTTTTGGTGGGAATAAAGTAGTATGTTACCATAAATCAGGGAGGCAATTTTTTTAGAGCATTTTTATAATTAAATTCGAAATCTACATGGTCGAAATACCTTGTCTGAAAATTTTGATAGATGTATACATTTAAATGCCCTAAGTGAACTCTCTTGGTATTATTACTCTATGGTTACGGGAATTGACTTTACCCCTCAGCATAGAAATAGAAGTAAATAGAATTGAAAGAGCATGCCAAAATTATGGGTGAATTATACTCAAAATTGAGTGCAACTTTGTTGACGGAGAAAGACCTCACATCTAATCATAAAGCTGCGCAAAATCATGTGATTTCACATAAGGAAACAACTACAATAAGCTAGTTTAAATTGAGTAGTAGTTACAAGTTTTCCGTTTACATATTTGAAAAATGTAAATCTTTTATTTTCAAATGATATAAAATATTTCTCCTTAGCTAAGAAATCTGAGGAATCACAATACATTAGTAGCATTTTTCTATATAAAACGTGTTAGTCTATAAATAGCTAAGCTTTAAAATTTCTCCATGCTTTCACTCAGAATTTCGATGAGTCATCATAGCCATACGTCACTTCTATCGCAAACTATCATTTCTATACCCTCATAGACTACCCTATTAGGTCAGATACGCCCAAGCAAATACCGACCCATCCGAATCAAATTCAAGAATGAAAAGGCTAAGACATACTTTATAAACAAAGTCGGTGAAATAAAAAAACTAACACAATTTATAAACATATCTTTCTAAATTTTGATCACCCTCGTCTCTCGTGCAGTAAATATTTCCGCTCATGGACTAAACTCAAAGACCTCAAGACGGCTAGTCCGCAACACACCAACAACATCTCTAGATGCAAACTCAAAGAATATAGAGCGAGTGACCTATATATTCTTTATATGTATATATATTCTCTTCGTGTACAACCCTCCAACATAATTCATTCTTCTTTTCATTCTGTTCTACCTTTATCCATCTCACTCTTTCTCTCTCGTATTCTCTGTACCAAAGCTCGTTCTGTTCTTTCCAAAATTTACGACATTCGGTCATATTTTTTTCTTCATAGCAATAACATTTTTGCAGTTTTCGAAACCTGGTTACACCGTGATATTAACTCTAGCCTTATCGACATTCCCAATTCCACCATTTTTAGAGATGACAGTGCTCATACTTAGGATCTCCAGTTATTTCGACGTGGTGGTACCGCTGTTTTGATCAGCAACGAACTGTCTTGCATTCGTGTACACTTATCTTTTCTCCTGTCTATATCGATGCTACCTGGTGAATCCTGTTACAATCTAATATTATTTTGTGATGTTTATATCTTCCGCCTAATGATTGTTTTACTCCAAATCAGACATCTATCACTGACTTTCTTATGGAAAACTTCAACTGTCATCTTACTTCGTATCCCAATTTTGACATAATCATCTACGTGATATATCAACCGGTTCGATACACGTACTATTAATTCATACTTTGAATTAACTAACCTTGTCAACCATACCGTGACCGTGGTAGCGCCGATTTAACATTTATTTAACCATTATTTAATCACCATTGGTGTTCCTATTTCTAACTCTGACCCCAATTCTACTTTTACGCCTCCTACTTTATATCCTCCTATATATTCAAACTTCTTATTATAAAACGCTATTCGCCCACAGGATAGTTCGCCCAATATAGTTTGTTTTATTGTTGCACTTTTCAATCTGAACTGATGTAATGTCTACAGAGATGATTGTGGCGTCGATGAAAAATGCGAATATTTGCAATAGACCAAGAATAATCTCATTAATCTTCGCATCTCAGTACTCTATCCGTCTGACTAGAGAGAAAAATCCTGAATCACCTTGGTCGGGAAACACGCTACTTAGAAGTGTTGGACATCTTTTAGAAAAACTAATTTTGCTGAATATAACTATTGGAAAAACAAAGTGAAAGTTTTGATTTCCGAAGCTAAGATAAAATAGACTAAGAAATTATCTTAAACCTTGAAAAATTTATGGAAAATTCTGAATTCTATCATTGGCACTTCTTCTTCTGATCCCAATACCCGATCCTTTGACTGTCGAATCTGCCGTAAAAAAGTTCAATTCGCCTTCAAAGAAAAATAAATTATTATTCTACTTCCCGTGCACTTTGACTGCTCTAGACGCAAGCCATATTGGCCTCATGGTTGTTAGATTTAACTTGCTGTTATTGTAGGTTGGGTAGGTATTCGTCTCTTACGAACTTGAGGGTGTGATAGGCAAATATCGCGTGGAAAAATAAAAAGATCCTCAAAAGTTCCCTGTTTTTTGGAAAACAAATATTATTACTTCTGTTCCTTAAAGCTCAAAACCCTACCATCAACGATCAAAGTCCTATTTCTTTACTTTCTATTTCATCAAAGATTTTTGAAACCATCGTTTTCCACTCCGCCCTCCATAACACCTTTAGTAACTTCGAAGACGCCCAATTTGATTTTGTTGTCGACTCATCTACAAATTGTGTACTTATTAAACTCTACTATATGGTTCTCTAAACGAAAAAGAAACCCAGTTTGCAGGAGTTCAACTTTTCCTTTATGATTATACTCGAAGGCTTTTGACATTATTTAATCCTTATAGGGTAAATCCAATTTTGATTACTATTTTTGTGGTTCCATTAATTATATGAGGTCATATTTTTTGCTGAAAACTACTTTGTAAACTTGAAATTTTTTACTAATAAAATGTTTGTAATGAGAACCACGAGATCATTATAATTTTTACAATAAAGAAATAATTTTAAAAGCTATAAAGCATCTCTCAAGTACAAGTGATATACATATTATTAGTCAATAGTATAGTTTAAAAAATGGAAATACACAGGTAAATTAATTATATATGTATATATATGTATAGTTTGAATAAAGGTTCTTAGGTAAATAATTTTAAGAGTATAATTAGATTATTCAGATATTTTAAATATTAATAATATATCTTTTATATTTATGCATTATATAAACTATAATATTTAAATTATCTTTGTAACTTAACGGACCCAACTCTATTTTTATGTACAAGTATCTAAATGTATAGGTGAATGTGACCACAATTTTCTTATTATAGACAGATATATATTTAAATAACTATTTTACAATGTCGTAGAAACATATTATAAGGCATATAGAACTTACTTTTACAAAATGAATATTTCGCTAAAAATATCATGTTGAAATAAAACATTTTGCTGTATAAAGACATAATTTCTATCAAAACAAAAACGAAAGCGTCCCAAAAATGAAAACCAAGAAATGAGCTTCTCAAAATCAAAAAGTAAAAATGATATTGATGATATGATGTATGTACAGCTATTAAACAAATTTATATAAAAAGGGTGCAAAGATTTAATTGTTATAACATTTGCTGTTGAATATGCAAATATGAATGAATAAGTAACAAAAGAATATTTAAATTGAAAATTCATAAAGTATGACAATAAAAATCATATCAATGGTATAAATTGTACTATTTTTAATTTTTTTTATAAATTAGCTTATTATTTAACAACAAAACATGTCAGGCCCGTAGCCAGGCATGAGGCAGACGAGGAAACTGCCTCGTCGCTCTTTGCAAAGAGACGCATTTGAAAATATAATGGGCAACTACCATAGGCGCCTAATAACTTTGACTCCTAATCCTAATTTCTAAAGGGCGCAGGGCGCTTTAAAGCGGAAGTGGGAGGGGGGTGGTGAACGGAGAATAATCGGAGTTAATATATTTAACAATTTTACACAAAAGTAAACAAAATGTTTCCTTAAAAAGGCGCCGGCCCCCCCCGTTACGGCGCCTTTTTTATTTTGCCTCGTCGGTTTTGAAATCTTGGCTACGGGCCTGCATATATAAGTATTTAAGTGAGTTTCATTGCTTCTATAAAAATGATCCATTGCCAAGGATTTTTTCTTGTTTTTTGTTTTCATATTTTATGGATTTTCCAATTTAGATATTCACATTTTACTTTCATTTATATTTGCATATTTAACAGTAACTGTTGTAATAATTAAATCTTAGCGCATTTTTTATGTCAATTTGTTTAAGTTAAATTTCATATCATCAATATCATTTTAGATTTTTGCTTTCGAGGAGCTCGTTTCTTGGCTTTCATTTTTAAGACGCTGTCGTTTTTGTTTTGATATCAATTAATTTTTGCAAAATATTATTATTAATTAATTAATAGTCAATTATATTAAAATAATTTCATGCATACAACGTAAATAATATAATTTATTTATATACAAAATTCTGAAATAGGGCAACAAATATTGTTGCATATTTCATCGTTAATATGATTAATTTCCAAAGGAATTATTATTTTTCTAAATAGTATGAGTAATACGCAATTTTGTAGATTTTAGTTTAAATGCTTAGATATGAAAATGAAACATTTTAATCAAAATGAAAACCTTAAAATATCTTTCCGCAAGCTAATTTTTGGTATCAGCGTATCGCAAAACGCTAATGAACAAAATGCAACTTAGGCGAAATTTTGAAAAGATTTCTAGATACTTTTTAAAAGAGGTGAATTTCAATGAAAAATTGTTTCTTCATGTTCTTTTTATTTTTGTCACTATTATTTATTGATATTGACTTTTTATCAGAAAATACATTTTCTACATAAGATTAATTTTTTTCAAAATAATCTCTGGAATTAGCCCTGATTTTTTTCTTGTTTTTAGGAATTTTCCAGTTTATAGATATATGCTACTTATTCATACATATTTATATGTTTATTTCGAATAGTAAGCTCATTGTAGTAATTAAATATTGGAGCTTCTTTTATTTCAATTTCTTTAATTCGACGATGTCATTCTGTTTTGATAAAAATGAAGAAGGAACCATTTTTCATTTAAATTGACTGCTCTTAAAAAAGTATTTAGAAACCTTTTCAAAAGTTTATCTTAGGTGCATTTTGTTCCTTAGCACTTTGCGATTATGCTGATACCAAAATGAGCTTTTTAATGCATTCTAACTGGATTTATTAGTGGCTAAAGATAGTTGGCCTATTCTCTTTAGCATTAATGACTAGAGCAGTTAGCATCTCTAAAGCTAATTGCTGAAGCGCTTGTTCCTGGCTAGATGATGCTACCTCATTGTCTAATTAAGCAGATTATTCAATTGTTTGATTATTGATTTATAAATGTAAAACATTATAAAACACCTACAAAATTATTAAATTGTTTTAAGTAAAAAAGGCCTTCCGTGTTTACGATGCAATTTATATTGTTTTTAGTGAATTATTTATCACAGGAATCTTTTAGTTGTAACACAGTCTTGGATTTTACTATCAAAACAAAAATGGTATTTTTTAAATTTTAATTTTTGATAATTTTACTGCATATTATATAAATTATAATACAAAATTGGTCAAAGGATAATTTTAAAGAACACAATTTTATTTAAAAATTCGTAAGTGATTATATTTAATAAAATAATTAGATCAAATTGATTTTGTTAGAGCATAAGAATATTAATTAACATTCCTAGTTTCATTACACTTTGTTTTTGATGTATTACCCTATAAATTAATCAATATTTTTATATTTTATATTTTATATTTTATATTTTATATATTATGAATATGATATAAAGTTAAAATAAATATATATGTGTATTAGCAATGGCAGTGTGTAATGGCAATGTACTTGTAGCATCGTAACTTACGTTAAAAATTTATAATTATAAAAATATATAATGCATGTTAAATAAAATTCATACATTAGTTATGTCATTACATGTGCTTTGATTCTTGTTTTATGCTATGTGAAATTAGTAGGTATTATAATTTATTTAGGAATGTTAAATATGAATGTTAAAATAATAAAAACATTTATAGGGGGTTATATGCTGTTAAGGAATCATTTTCCAAAGTGATTAATTTTATTCTGAAAGAATTTTATTATTTTAGAATTTGTCTGGTTCAGAAGTACTACATTTACAAATCATACGTCCAATATATTATGTTCAGCACATTGATTGGATATTCATACAAAACAGTAAGTCACAGAAATTATCCAAATCAATTATTGATTATTATGTTATTGAAGAAATAAACAATTGCATTTATTTTGATGAATTAGATGTTATAAATATACATCTATAATACAAGTATATCTATAACATTACAAGTCACGTAAAGAAACTAAATATAATATGTACATACGATAATAAAAATAATACTAAACAAATAATTACTTCATAGAAATATTTCATGAAATTGTCTTATTAGTACCTATAGGCACATAAATTGCTACAGTTTTTAAACATTTTTACACGGATTAGTTTCTCGGTTTGAAAAGTTTTGAAAGTTTTGAAAACCAAACATAAATAGAAAAGTCAAACGAGCTAAACTAAACATAAACACATAAACTCTAAAGATCACAATTATTGATTTTGAAATATCGAAAAAAATCAGAGCTAACCATAAATGCACTGAATGACAAACGCCTAATTAGTGTAAACAAAATAAAGACAATACAGCAAGTAAAACAAAAATTGTTTTTACTGCAAATGCATATTCAGTTATTTATTCAGTTAGAAGAATTAATTAAGAAGCAATTATTATTAACGTGCTTTAAATATTGATGACATCGTACGCATATATAACCAACATCGGATAGTTTTAATATTTCTATAATAAATAAGTCTTTCTGTTTTCATATTAATATATTATCCTTAAATATTATTAAAAGAGCATAAACTCATTATAACTTGATTAAATAGACTTTAAAAATATTTAACATACGTACATACATACTATGTATAAAATGAAATTACATGAAAGCATAAATATAGTTGCGTTTTTCATATAAATCAAAAGAACATTTCAAGAGTGCAATTTTGTTATATATTTGAGAAAATTATGTCTTTACATGGACAAAACGCTGTTGCACTTATAATATACATTTTTCTTATATTGGGAAATATTAATTTTACAACAAGTTCAAAATGCGCAGAGAAGAACGATCAATACGAATGAAATTGACCGAAAAACTATATTTGATGAGAAAGGGTGTAATGTACATATTATACGCTTAATTATGTTAACGTTTGCCAACGTCCTATACTATACGTTTACATATTAGTATTATTATTAAATTTGACCACAAATTTTGCCTTCAGGAAGGCAATCAAAGTGGAAAAGATAATATAAAAAAGGAAAAACCACAGAATATAGAAATGAGGTTATAACAAATAAAATGAGTTCAAAGTAAAAACATAAAACATGAACAAAAACCCAAATATAAAGATATTTAGCGAAATTGGAAGAAGTAAGAGCTCATTAAATATAAAAGTGTTCATTCATTCTTCAGCAAAAATTTGAATCTACTGAAATCACGCTCTTCTCTACACGTCGTAGAAAGCCTGTTCCAGAATTTGGGTCTGATGATATAGCAAATCCTTTATCTCACAAATAAAAAGACATCACGGCATATCATTCGAATATGTAGATCAAATCGCAGATGCGGATCAAAAGTAACTCCCAAGCACTTCACGTGATCCTTGGGGACAATAATATCGTCATAAATATTTAAGATGTTCCCAGAATAACATTGAAGATTGATTCGGATTCCGCAGAAAAGAATCTCTGTATTTGAGTGATTTACTTTAAGTTTCTTGACTAATCATTTACAGCAAGAATACAATTTTCAAATGTAGATTTAGATCTAGCTGTATACGATTCAGTAACATGAAACGATATGTAAATTATCATATCATCCGCATAAATCTGGTGCGAAACATTGCATTTATCGAGAATGTCACTAATAGGAGCAGTATAAAAGGTACACAGTCTCGAACCATGCACGGAGTTCTGTGGAACTCCAGTTTCCAGCATAGTTCGGAGTTTATGTTACTAATTTGAACTTATTGAGTAGATAAATTATTTGTATATATGATGACGCCAGATCATTGTGCAGTTTGAGTACATTTAGTTTCTGTGGAATGAGAAATATGATAAGCAGATTGGTTTGCACTTAAAGAGTTGGTAGTTTAAAATGTATCAATACGTTCCAGGCATTTTGATAAGAAGCTAGTATAGAAGATACTGGTCTGTAAGATCTTCATTGTTAAATTTTTTTATAAATAATATGTGTAATGATAGCAGTTTTTTCGGTGTTAGGAAATTTTCCACAAATAAGTGAGAGATTTTCAATTCTAGCAAGCACTGGGGCAAGTCGATTAGAAAATACTTTGATAATCTAGGTAAAAATGACTATATATTTTTGCTGTTATTATCTTTTATGTTTATGTTTATGTTCATAAATATTAAAATACCAGATTCTTGCATGAAGTATACAGAAATTGGGATGGCATTATACTAATTTATAATTCTTATAAGTTAAATATAATTATATTAGACATCAACATCAACATTTGCTCACATGTTTTTTATGCAACATATTTTATTTTTGTCATTATATGTAGTATATAGATGTGTTTAATATTTCAAATGTTAACAGATTAAGTAAATAATTTTTAAAATATCAGTACTTTTTACTTTATTTACTATAGAAATGGATTTATATTTAATAATGGAAAAGAAAAATTCTAATATAAAGACAGCTTCCTCAAAAAGACATCTGTTTAAACGTCAATTAAGGAGTAAGTGAATGCAAATGTTATTATAAATAGTATACTGTTCTATACAATGTACTTTAGGTACATTAGTAAACAAATCAAAAATAACATCACAGGCTTGCAATTATTGCGAAATATTCTCAAACTTTTTATATTATACGTACCTGAATTTAGAAATATTATTGATTCATATTTAATGATAGTCTTAATAATATATATTTTTCAAATTTAATAGAAGTAGTGTTTTTTATTTATATTGAAAAATACTTTGTATATCTATAAATATCTATTTCGATTTTTTTAAATATTATTGCATGCTAGAATGAGTAAAATATGCAGCTTTGTTACTTTTTTGGTTACTTAAAAATTTATCTGCCTATAAATAAAATAACATTTTAGAATAACATTAAATAATTGACTCAATGAACAAATTATACACTCGTTAAACCAATGCTCAAGATTGTAAGGTTCATTTATGCAGTGCTTGTAGTTAAGGCTGACCGATGTTTTTGTGACTACAGAACAACCTCTTTTTGTATAAACTTTAAGCTTAAATCAGTGCTAGCTAGCTGCTAAGACGAAGAGGAATCAGTTTTACAAGTAGTTTCCAAATCTATGGACTGTAAACGCACCAACTAAACAGAGCACACATCAGTCTAAATGTTACTCGGTTTTGGTAAATAAAATCTTTAAAAGAGTTGAAAGGGATACTTTCTAAATAAGAACTGCATTATTGATCATTTTGATATCAGGAATTATTGTAACTATAAAACACAAAATTTGGTTTGCAGCTAAAATTTCAATAACACTTAACGCAAATTAAAAAATGATTTCTGAATCTAAATAGTTTTTTATTAACGGTTTATAAAAACGTCTTGTAGGTATTAGTTATGTTAAATATTTTATATACATATACCTACCTAAAAAATAATTTGATAGTATTTATTTCCAATACCTACCTACTGAAAACCTAACTTTTAAAAATATTATTGTAGACAATTAGACAATTTTATTACCTTTCCAAAATATATTATATAAATCACATTTAACAAATTTTCAAATCAAATAAATTTGAGTTTCACTGTTACCATATACAGTTTTATGTGAAAAACTTTTTTATTTATAAGTTTAATTTTCTTCAAGCCTTCCGTTGACCAGCTTATTGCAATCTCATTGGATTAGAGATTGATTGGTAAATAGAGCTATTACTTATGCATAGAATTTAAATAAATAATGTTTCGTTTAGTTGTTATTTCTAATGTCAAAAGTAGGTATACTACCAGTAGTATATTATATTAGAATATTTTCATTACGAATTTTATATATTAAATATATACAATTATATAACATTTACAAGTAAATATACAATTTCCATAAACTAATTATATATTTGATTTCAGTTCCCTGTTCTGGACGCTCTCCTCCAAAGGCTAATATGATCGTCCGAATGAGTAAGATAGTAACTATCTAGTTATATTGACGTCATCCAAGTTTAGAAAAGAGTGTTTACAGGATGTTTAAATAAAGTGGTGACACTTATGCCATAGTTAAAGTGTTTTTTATGAAACAATACGTATGTATACATATGTCATTGAAAGATACAAACTGTTTTATTATAGAATAAAAAAAATACTTTTGTTTGGTATTGTAATATTTCAAATTGGATATGGTCAAACAACCTCAACGTATGTTTTATTATAGTTACTGGTACATTACATATATGTAAATTCTTATGTATATATAGTACAAGTGGGCTTATAATATATTAATATATTTTAGAATTTAATTTGAATAATGTTTATATTTATTTGTTAATTATAAACATATATAAGTGACTAAGTATTCGTCATTGAGTTCAATTATAAGTATAATTAAAAGTACTTCTCGTAAATTAAAAGTTATTTAGTGACTGCTTTATCTTTTTGGCCAACGATATTCTTGGAATAAGAAATCAGTAACATTTAGTAATTTAATATTTTACGTTCGAATCACAAACGGTTGATTTCATTTCACCTCTCCCGTATTGATGTGCGAGTATTTTTACTCAATATTTTTTGGTAAATATTAGTTTATGATTTGTGCTTAACAATTGTATTTTTTTAATAAATATTACAAAAAAGAAAAATACGTTAACACTCGGAAATTGTATGAAACAGAATTTTGAAGTATATATTGTATGTTTCAGTATGTATTGTAGACTAAATCAACTTTATATAGTATAATAAACTCGTATACACTCTATTTAATGAATTTATAATATGTATATTTCTAGGATCATTTTGATGTTTTTGAATAAAGCATGAATGATATTTTATAATATATTCTATAAATTTTGACACAATATATAATTTTATTCCACTAATCTATTCTTAGTCCTTTTCTGAAAATTGAAATGAATGACTTGTATATAAAAGAATTTTTAATTGAAAATTTAAAAAATAATAGTCTTGCAGATATAAACATTGAACCCTATAAATATGTTATTAAACCAAATTTACTAAAAACAATTAAAATCTTATACACAGAAATAGCATTAAAAGAGAATAAACTGAATGTGTTCATGTCTTATTTAATCATAGAACTGTTATATTGCATCGTGCTTGGCACTATAGTAAAGAATTGTGCAAAACATTAAATTATGTATTTTTGTCAAAATATTGTTTGAATTTCAAGAGGATGGAGCTGTAAAGTTGGATCACGTGAGCGAATGTACGATTGCCATCACTTTTACCAATGACCCATACTATCAACGCGAATGTTTCGAAATATATTCCTCTAATTCAAAAAGACTCTATGCTTATGGTGACTCTGGTAAGACTGAATTACGCAAACTTGTCCATTTTATTATACTTACATATATAGTATATGTCACAGTTTCATTTACTTACATAATAAAATATAATATAATGAAATATCTTATATTTTAAATATATAAGTACTATTATTATTAGATAAAATATAACCAAACTGTATTAGCTTATATTATGAAAGAATTAAAGTATGCGACAAGCTCGTTGACTATTAAAAAAAATGTCTGACTTGAGAAAATTATGTTTTTAAATGTTATAAATATATACATAACCGTGATGATATATTTATTTTATTAAGATAACGTCTAATAGATAAGAAAACTGATATCTACATATAATAATCAATACATTGAATCAAACAATATTCATTATTTATACCTTCTGAATATTTTGACAAATTATACAAAAATAAAAAGTTCAAGTGAGCTATTATCCTTCAAAAGATTTAAAACACTTTACACTTACTCCAATTCATTTAAGATATGAGCCAACACACCTTTTCCCATTTTTTGCCTGGCTAATAATAATATAATAATATTTTTGTTGTTGAAGACTTTATTGTGTTATTATAATACTATTCGATGCTATGTTGTTATTGTGTGGTGATAATCTTTCTTTGAATGGTGGTAGGTTATATGCATAGATTTGTTTGGGATTTTCTAATTCACAACTGGTGAGTGAAAATGAGCTGTAGATCAATCACTGACGAGCCAGATTAAGATATGCATATTAATTTAATTTAATAGTTTTAGTTAACCCCCTAATTATAGCACAATTTGAAGTGTTATGCAGTTCGAGTAACAAACTATGTTAATATTGTATAACTGTAGTATGGATAAAAATATTATTAGGTAAATACATTTAATATATAGGTACTTTCGCCAATACATAATAATATTAGGCATAAACTTCCCACGGCAATTCTAACTATATATATATATTATATATATATAGTTAGTTAGAATCAACATATAGTTGACATATATATATATATCAACATACAGGTATATAGTTAGTTTAGATATGAGCATATTATAGTTAGTTTAACAGATTCAGAAATTTGCCGGTCACAATTCGTCAAGAAGATGAAGAATAAATATTTTGTTCCCCTAAATGTATTTCTTTAGTTTATAATGTGTTTAGATAAGATTTAATTTCTTTTATACATATCTCAAATTCTTTAACCCTTTATCTCCAACGAAAAATTTACTTGGTGACCAGTTTAAGCAATTTACACAAAAAATACAATTTAAACTATTTTTTACAATATTATATTTTTAATGAACAATAATATTAAATGAATAAAACAGTGTGAAGTAATACACTTTAAAATAAAGTTTATTAGAAGAGGCAACGTTTCGGTTCTTTCACGAACTATTTTCCGGCAAGTAATCAATCTACTGCAGACGAGTAGCAATATATTATACAGAACATAATAATTAATATCATATGTATATATATATCATACATTATGTTCGTGACGTCTGGCTATTATCTCAAGGGCTTCTCTAACTAAACAATCGAATTTAAATTGTAGACGAGCAATAACCGTAAAGTTCTATTGGAATATAGTTCTATAATTACTGATAAACTGGAAATGTTTGTAGATCGATGAAGAGAGAGATCGAGAATACTCATTGATTCTTTGGCGAAGGTATCAGAATGTGAAGCCAATGTAGCTCTAATCGCAAGAGCACTGATATAAATAGACCATGTTAGAATTCTTGAGAAATTCAGGTATTCCTTCCTTTTTGAGCAGAATGTCAGAACATTTTTTTAGACAAATATATATGAGATAGACAAACTTATCTTCTTAGACTTAGTGACTTAGCCGGCTTGAGCGTGTGTACGGGGCATAGAGTTATGCGTAAAATGGTTGCGGAAGATTTTGTTTTGTAGAGTAGGATAACTTTTGTCGACATTTGTAAGATTCGACATATAAAGAATATAAATTATGTAATATATGTATGAATTTAATACAATGTACATATATTTATTTCATAATTTTCAAAAATATCTTCTAAATAATATACAATGGATAATATGTATAAAACTATATATTTGTTAAAGAACGTCATCTTTTGTATATAAAGTATCATCATTTGGAAGATATACATAGATTCGTATAGGCCTTCTGTATCTACAGCAAATATTATTAGATAGCATAGCGCTTACTTATAAAGAAACTATAGGTACATATAACTATAATGTCAATAATGGAACTTCATATTTTATATAGAAGAGGTTACATAAAAAAAGAGCTTTGGTCTTAGCAATATAGACGGAACAATTTGCTCATTTTTATGACATATTTTGTCCTTATATCTCTTTGAAAGAGTGCAGCGTGTTCGTTTGCGTTCTTGTATGGCTTCCCTGGGAGGAACTCAGGAACGTTGTAGGAGAAACGACACACAGGGTTATGTCTCATTATTTCGCTCATTGATAATGTCTTGTATTAGGACCATTGCAAGTTTTTCTAAAAACAGACGACAATGGTGAGAATTACCAATCGATGATTTAAAAAAATAACTTATATGCGGCGATATATCCCAAATATGTTGGAAAAGAAGTTGAGGTCAATGTCGACACTTACCCACACAAGAAAACGTTGTGACCAGTTTGTTCAGCGTGCCAACTTCTTCTGTGGTCCTATTATAGTACGTATTTTTTTGTCATCACTCGTGTCATTGATATTGGCATCGTGGTAGAGGGAAGATAAGAGAAAAATATCCTTACTCTTTTTTAGGACGAAGAAACAAGAGTCTGATATAGTTGAAATGCAAACTCGTCGATGTCTTCTTCGTCCGATGAACTGTGAATTCTGAATGATGTATTAGTAGCAACCTAGGCTGTTCTTCTCTTTGACTAAGAGTTAAATTGTTGCACCATATTTTTTGCAATTATTTAGTATGATTACAATATGTAAACACTGTTGGCACGGATTTTAGTTATATATACATTCATAAAGACAATCTACAGACAAAATCAATAGAATCAATTGTGATTCAAATTCATTGATCCTGACAAAAGACATATATTATATACACATTTAAGTACAATAATTAGACTATAAGACAGAATAACAGAAAGAGATAACAAATATATCAAGTAGTTGAGTAACATATTAAATATAGCAAATTAGTATAAATTAATAATACCTATACTAATAATTTATTAATACAGGTTGTATTTTCACTATATTAGAAATACATTTATCTTTCAAGCATAGAAAATATGAAGTAAATTAAAATTATTTGTGAATTACTCACCTGTATAAAAAGCAAATTAAAATATTTTAAAACAATTCGCAATACATTTATCAAAACTGTAAATATGATCAGTAATATATTTATACAAATACAACATATTCTCCACACAAAGTTTACAACCACATGTGTATAATTAAAACTACACTCTGATAGGTTCTCTGTATTTAAAACTGTCTAAAAACGGAAAAACTGGAGCAACAAGTCTCTTTGGCAAAAAATTACAAGTTTCCATATTTTGATATTAACTTCACGAATTATTGTCTTGAGATATAGAATATAAATTCTCTCTTGGTGGATATTTTAAACCTAACATGATTTAATCGGTCTTGGAATGTCAATAATTTCGAATATAAAGGAGTCATAGGTATATCATAAACGAGCTCTTGAAATGATTTTCGCAAAAGGGGAAAGACTCCAACTGAAAGTATTTTTTATTTCTTATGTCTTATGTTTTATGTTGTATTGATATTTCTTAAAATAAAACATATCGAATTATTTCTGCTGTCAAAATGTACTAATTGAGTACATTTCCATTCGATAAGTTGTATTTCCATTTGGGCAAAATGATCCATGATACAATTTAGAGCTTTAAAATACAGTCAAATATTGGTTATGGCACTGCTATGATGCTCACCTTTGCCAATTTGGTAGAGCAATAGAACCTTTCGTTCTTATGCAAAGTTATGCAGATACCATATCTTTCAAATCGGATTCTTTATTCACATAGGCCAGACTGATTAAACTTGAACATTTTTTAAAGACTGTTGAGAGTTTCCACCGTCATCTGCACGATTGGTTGGTCATATGAAGACGACAGGTTTCTCGTTTACAGTGCTTTGCTGAGGTTGACTGTTGTTATAAAGAGTATATGGCGTTAGTGAGCTCCAAATAATAGTGAATATTTGTCGATTGTACTCTGTCGTTATATGCGTCGCCATTTAGAGGTCGCCTGTTACTTCTATATTCTATTTCTAGGTATCAAATAGACACGTAATTTTTTAGCAAGCTCTTAAACGCGTACCACATTACAATCTACCTGTTTTGAAAAATTATTCAAATCTTCATCCGTGGATCTCAGAATTTCTAAGGAAATTTATTGTCCGAATTAGATTTATTTTTCGATGATTTTGTAAGCATAATACGTCTAACTTTTTATAGGTGGGGGGGGGGACTTCTGGTTGACCGTCTGGCTGGTAGTAATGCATGAATCATAATTTGTATATTTCAGACAATGCAACATTTTCCAATATTCTTCCGGATGAAACGATTTGGGCAGTTTATGGTATAAACAAAATATCGGACTCATATTTTCCTGAAGTTAAAATATTGGGATTCGGTATATCTGACAGTTACAGGCGATGTGGAGGTAACGATCACTTGATTCAATTAATAAAGATATATTATTGGTTATAAAAGTGCTTTCATTTGATATGTAATTTGTGTATTTAAGGAAGTTAATACTATAATGCGAATAATTTCATATAAAACATTTTATTTGAATTTTTTTATGAAAATAATCAACATCTTGTATGTATGAATGTAATTTAATTATGTCGAAAGGTAAAATATACTGGAACAAAATTACATTGAGACGGAAATAAGCATGTTTTATTAAAGCAAAAAATGCAAAATACAAATATTTTTAATAACGTTAATAATTAAGTTATGTATTTCTATTGGAGGTAAACTAAAACTTTACATTATTAAGTTTAGGGGGAATGAAGTTAGCATTATTATTATTAACATTGATAGTATTTTTAATACTATTTATAAGAATAAGTGATTTGATAACGAATGGTTTAAATATAGTTTATAAATAAGTTATTTAACAAACACGCTCTTTTAAAAGATTTCACGGGCTTGTTGGTCAATTCTTAAGAATTGTTTTTTGTTGTTTCAATAGTTTTTTTAATCCATTTACAATCTTTAAAATTATCATTATGTGGTTTTTAAATAATTAGACATTAAGTTTACATTACACTTATATATTCAATTCATTAAACAATTAGTTTTATTGATAAATCTATACTTGTTCATATAAAGATAGAAGGATCGAAATAATATATTATATTATATTTGTACATATATATATATATATATAAATACTGTATGCATCGGTTTATAAAAATATTCAGTATAAAAATGAGCATTAATTGCATGGAATTAAGTACATGCCTCCTCTTGCATCATAAAATACATCGACGACACCACGCGATGCACCACAATCTATTTGAAAGCTCCATACCCCCAACGCAGCTCAACGTACTAGACGAACACAACAATATCATCCACTAGTCATCATCCGTCAACCTCGACTTCAACACCAGAAAAAGCAAAACAATGTTTATCAAGAGAATTGTATATCTATTGATACTACTCTGTGGCATAGACAATAGTAACTTAGCAGACTGCAATGAAACTAACTATGGATTTATACATTGCAGTCTGTTCAAAATATCTTAGTGGTTTTATTATATAAACTTATTTTTTTCTATCGTTAAGGTTTGTAAAATAGTTTACTTGCGATTTCGGAGAGTTTTTGTCTATATATTTTCATTAAGATATTAAATTGAAGTTAACTTATTTGAACTTATTATAGTAATTTATCCCAACTATATTAAGGTAAAATATTCCTACTACTTCTTTCAGTAGTATGTTATTAAAAACAATTAAAATATGTTAGGTATATATCAGCGTAACTAACTTGAAAACAGTTCATTGAAATTCTTTTAATTTAGTACATGAACAATTCACTTGTAGATTTTATAACCTTTTATAAAAGAACAAAAGGTTTAAATCAGCTAATCGTACTCTCCTATAAGTGAACAGTACGTTTAATCCGTATAGTGTGACATATTGAAACTGCCGGTGTTTTATATTGTTTTTAGAGCTAATAATTGTAACTACTATAGTATACATTATAATATGCTATGTAGATGTTTATAACTTTGTTTCTTATTAATGTATCCTTATGTTTCTGATATATATGTACATATGTATGTATTCCTTTTGTCTATGAATGTACTATAAAGCAATGTTATAATTTTATATAATATATTCGCAATATATTTAGATATAAATGAACGACAGACAAGAGTATTTAGTACAAGATTTGACATTTTTATTTTAAATTGTCTCTTCATGTATATGTTATAAATATTTAAATTACAGTAAATGTGTGTGATCGTAAATCACAGAAAACTTTTACAGTCATGCTTTTGATTTGTATTGATAGATACTGCAAAAATTAAGAGGGGTCACTGGTGATGTAATTACCTACAATAACAATAATAATATTAAGAGTGAATTCGTACGTTTAAATATTGCCATGAAGTACTCATACAATAATTATTATATGGTAAGGAAAGTCAATGATTTTTTTACAAATAAATTATCCATCTTAGGGCTTTGTATATATAGTTACTGTATTATATTAACCACACTATAATTGGTGGTAACAAGAGTTCTTCAATTTTTACAAAGCATTTATATAACTTTGAATTCCTTATTCTATCTGTTAATTGAATGAGCCACACGTCTGCTGCTGACCTGAATAGTAATGAATAAAAAGAGGGTTTAAAAAAATTAAACAGACATAGCAGTTACATAAGTATATTTCTTTTAAAATAAATTATTTCTTTTAATTAGCAAAATGTCTATTAACAATTAACATATCACATTTAGAAATGACTTACTAACATAACACGTTTTATTCAGTATGATTAAAACGTAATCAAACCAGTAATTGATTTTAGATTATTTATATAGTTTATAGATATAAACTATGATGTTAAATTATATTTTTATAAAATATTATTAAAGAAAAGCTTCTAAATTGTATGCCCTAGCATAACATTATATATCTATCGTCAAAAGGAATTATACATTGCAAAATCATGCATTACTATTTTTCACGTATTCAAATTATTATATGGTAAATAACGTAGAGCAACTATAAATTAAATATAAAATAGTCGAGTGAAACCAGTAAAATTCTAATTTCTGGAACTGACTTTTGGTAACGTTGAAGCAAGAGTGCCAGGCAGCTTGGGTGATGGTGCCACTCTTGGAGCAATCCATGAGAAAATTATTCAGACAAGGTGTTGAGGGATTCAACAGCTGGGATAGTCGAGCTAACTCATTTCGTTTAAGAGATCTGAGAAGATAAGGCCATTATATATGTATAATAAAAATATAAGTTTATATAGAGGCGACATGTAAACTCTATCCATTTATATCCAGAATAAGATCAGTTATCCAATAAAAACAGTATTTGTGGTGTAAAATTACATTTTTCCTTTATTAAATGACAATAAGAATTTTGATAAGAGTTAATACCAACTATACAGTTTACGCATCGAAATTTCACATGTAAACTTATACGAATATTTTGTGTCCCCTTTCCGTCATATAAAATTGCACTATTTATCTTTGAATTCTTTACAAATGCTTTTTTGTGTGATTTCAGCAAGACAATTTTGCTTATCGAGTCCAAATTTTAAACTAGTCATCTTATATTATTATATAATAAAACCGTTATTATATATACGCCAACTTGTGTTAGATAACTATGGTGTCGAAAAGTATAACTCTAATTAATGATTAAATAATATTCATAATATATGTACATAAATGTCCTCAGTGATTTCAAGAATTAAACATAATTTTAATAAATTATGTGAACTTCTATTGTATTAAGCACAAAAATTTTAATTATCTATATCTTTAACGATTCAGTTCAAATCGTGAAACAAACGGTATAAAAATATTAGAAGTTCTACATTTTTTAATCTTTTATAGAAAAGAGGATTATTTCAAGCTTTGTGAATCCGAATCACATTATAGAATGAAAATTACAAGGACGTAAAGTGAAGATAATATTGTTTTTATGGGAGGATTTTCCCTCTTAGTTTCATACCCATCATTGTCACGATCCATCTCGCAGAACCAATAGCTGACGAAGGATCCTGGCAGATTGCTCTCAGGGCCCTTCTCAGTGAAGAGTCCGTTGGCAGCAGTGCGGGATCGAGCGGGCATGGGACGAAGAAGGGTGTCGTCGATATATCCATTGTTGTCCGATGGTTGAGACCACTGCCAAGGAGGTGACATCAACATGGATTTGATATATAAATCAGTAGAAACTTGTATAATATAGCTCGTTTGAAAGTGAAATATGATGAATAATAATAAATAAATGAAACAAATGTTTTCAATAAAAAGAAGATGGGAAGAATCAGACATATTTTTTATTAGAGGTGGCAATAATAGTCAACTGAAAAATATATAATATACTAAAAATTGATGAATTGCTAACTTCTTAATCTAAAACATAAAATGATCTCGTTTCAATATTTCATCTACTATGTCGTACCTTTAAACTGTACTAAATATTTAATTTATTAGTAGTAGTAAATATTTAGTAGTATACAATTAAAAACATATTGTATATAAATTGTACATTATAAGTTTACTACACATATATTTATAATTGTGCCCCTTTCGCAGTATGTTTTGCAGTGTTTGTGATTACAATACTAATTTAATTACCCAAATAAATAAATATATAATTAATCAAAGTAATTTCTATAAATATATATGTATGTGTATATAGTTTTATTCATTGAGTAATTATAATTACTCTATGGTTTTATTATTTATTATTTAAATACTATTATTAAGTAGCAATAATATTGACTATTACTGAGCGGTATTAATGGTATTACTGCTCTATGATATCATTTTGTGACAGTGAACTAAACATACATATGTATGTACGCTTGAAGATATATATTTGTCTTCTATTATATTTACAAACAATTTTTTTAAATTGCTACTAAGTTAAATATAATATTATGTTAATTTTCAAATTAAAATAACTTTAAATTCGAAATATAAAACAAATAATGTTCGACTACTCAATATACTTCAACATTGTGACCAAATTTTAACGCAAAACATCTGCCTTGAATATTTAAGGCATTTTACCAGTGGCATATTATCGTTTCACTTTAAACAAGCTTGTATGAACGTATCGACAAAACACATTCTAAAAGCGGATTGTAGATCAAATGGATCACTGCCCACAAAGTTCCAGATTACGGAGGCAAAAGCATTAATTACGATGCAATCGGATCACCTTGAGGTTGAAGAGATCGCGGAACCAGAGGGACAGGCGGAAAGCGAAAGTATCCTGCTCAAGAACCCAATCGCACAGCTTTCCTAGAGCTGGAATAGGATATTAATGTTTAGATGGAATATTGGGTAAAAGCTGGGACATGAATGAAATATGATGATATATGTGATCATTTTTATTTGATTATATATTGTTATATCCACCATTAATTGTCGAGCAGTATTTTTACCAGATTTATTAAATACGCGTGGCAAAAATTAGTATCAGTGAACTGTAAATTCACACGCATACGAAAACATGTTTATTTTATTTTAAAATTATAATTTCTCTCACAGATATTTGGTTAATGAAATATATATTACGTTTATTTTACTGAAACAATTCTGGTAATAATCGAAAAATTGGGTTAGCGGCATTTCGCCGTATCGCATTTTGCCGTATAGCATTTCACCGTATCGCATTTCGCCGTATCGCATTATTTATTAACAAATAAATCAACATCCAAGCGTATTGTATTGAGATCATGACGGATATCCGAAACACGGAGGTGCGCATCACACAGCTAGAGGCCAGAGGTCCATTGCCAAAGAAGAAGGCTGTGCACGCCATCGTTTGCGAGAGACTGGCCCGGTACCGCCAGGAATTCGAAGCGGGAACGAGGAATTTGCGCCAATTATTTGACGCATCATCTCATCAATTACATCAAAATCTAATTTAAATCTCATGATTTTTTGCTCTGTATTATTATGTACTCAGCGGCTTTAGCCTGCCTGCTGCTTTTATACTACTTTTACACCATCCTCATAGAATTTCCATTATTACATAATTTTGCTAGATACATATTTATTCACAAATTTATATATTTTTATTGTC
>JAYRBW010087950.1:0-21971 GCA_036023295.1 Invenusta paracnida
AAATATACTTATTTCTGTGGATAAACTGTATTTTTTCTGTCTTAACTCGAGTGCATAAGGCTAAATAATAATTCAAGATAAATAGAGAAAGATATAAAACGTATAATTGATGGACAAAACATTTAAGTAATTATACAACAATGATAAGAAGTGTCTAACATTGAGCAATTAATATATGAATAAATATTTTTTATGCATATAGTACGTAATGGATCAATCTCTAAATACTCAGTAAAAGATGGAGAAGGAGGAAAAGGATAGTAAGTGTTTGGGAAGACAAGATTAACATATGATTATATACTTAGCTTCCTGATCCATTGCTAAAGTCTGCAGAAACGCATTTGTATGAGTTAGAGAGGGTTTCTTTGGCGAGGCAGATACCTTCTTCTTCTTCTGAGCAATAGGAGTCACCATTGAAACTGCTGTTGCTGCGTCCCTGGATTAAGGAGTGTCGGTCATGAGACAGACATCATATGGCTTTGGTGATTTCATCGACTCGTAACGTATTTATACAATTCGCAAATTGAGACTGGCCATGTGTTCTCCATCGCCGTGTTGACCCATGTAGATACCATTGCAGCGCATTATAAATTGATTGCGGCCCGGTCTAGACATTTCCGTAACTTTAATAGCCCGATTGCATGTCCAGTCAAATCCACAGACATTACTCGACATCTTAGCCCAGTATATATCTGAGGTAGGAGAGAAGGCAGGTCGCAGCATAGGTGTGGCAAGGTGGAGGTCTCGTAAAGCCTTGGGTAAAGTAGTTGTCTCGATAGACGAGAAGTGAATTTGTAGCTTTTGTTGGGCTAGAAACTCTGTCCATCCAACTTTTGCTCGTAGATGATCGCGAGTTCGTCTGGTGCTATCTCGTCCTTGACCATGAGGAACCCGATAACCTCTCCACTTTTTAGTGGGCCTTTGAAACATTTAAAGACTAGAGATTTTAATAATATGGTAACGTCATTGTCCAGTGTTGTAAAGTTCACGATATGAATAGTCCATTCTCCCATCTTTGCGCAGCGGTAGGCCCCCTCTTTAATAGAGGGAATCGACGGTTGATGATGTGGCTCGATAATAAATTGTGAATCTTGAGAGCAGAGAGAGAGGAGCGAGGAGACGACCGTCTTGTAACGTGAGCAAGAATAGAATGAGCAATAACAGATGCACACGTTCTTTTTATACTGTTTGAGTAATCGAAACTGAAAATTAAAATTTTCCGCAACCGAAACCAGAATTTTTTAAAGTTTAAATCTTTGCATGTATGTTCACAATAGTCACATAATATTTAAGTTGGAATGATGCGCGCAATTTCGGTTTCGGATAACTCATCGGTTTCAGTTTCGGTTTTGGACGACTCATCGGTTTTGGTTTCGATTTTTTAAATAATTTCGATTTTAAACAAATTTTAGCGCGTTATTCAAATATAAATACGCGGAAAATTGTTTAATTTTGGGAAGATTTTAAAATTATGCGCGATAACAATTTAACAAATACTTTTTAATTTTAGATATTGTCAATAATTTTTTGTTACTTTCCATAAAAGAATCTTTGTAAATAAAATATAACCAACCCATCCAAAATAATTATCTTACGCAATTAGGCCAGTCATACTTTCTTAAACTTTTCTAATCTCTTAATCTTCATCTTTTCAATTTGATCTGTATTCTCATTTATTAGTTTTTTTGTAAGTTGTACTCATTGTATTTCTATATACATCTTATTTATTTAATTTACATCTTATTTATACATATGTATCAATTATTTATTTCCTTAACCTTCTGATCGTTTTGTCAGAGTGAAATTGAATAAGTTCATTTTTTGTGAAAGTCTGGACTTTGCTCTTCTGAACAGTGGACATTTATCGTAGTTGAGAAATATGTTCAACTTTTAGTTGATTGTATCTTGATTTGTTAATAGTCGCAATCTTAGATTCGAAAGAGTTAAAGGTAATTTTAAAGGGACAATTGTAAGTTTTTTCCCGATTAAAATGTGTTTCATTTTTGAAATTCTCGTGTCATATCAATAATATGATTTATATATATTAACAGAATGCAAAAATAATAGTCACACGCAGTTGTCCGCAGTTGTCTACATATATTCTTGCCACATTCACTAAGTCTGCAAACACTAGGGTTTTTATAACAAGCCCGGCTAGCTCGGTAGAGCACGAGACTCTTAATCTCGGGGTCGTGGGTTCGAGCACGTTGGGCTGATAATAATTTTGAGAAATTGTATTTTTTAATTTATTTGATACAATTCAAATGATTTAATTAGCATATTCGTCCTATCTACTAGAGAGTAATTTCAGTTAACATTAAAATTACATTTGTTGATATTTTTCTAAATATTAAATGGTATAACTTTATTACAGCGTATTCAAAACGGATTAATAATTTTAATTTTAGTCTAAACTCAGTAATTATATTCCTATATGTCTATATTGACTAAAATGATTTTACAATTCCTTTTTTAAAAAATATTTTCTACAAATATCGAAATAAATAGGTAGGCATTTATATATGGCAAAAAGGTTTTTTGGTTAAGTTATTGTAGACGGTCTCCAGTTACTTCTCGATTATCACAAATGAACTTAGTCACCTACAACATCCTAAGATATTAATAATTTAATTAATTAATTAATTTAATATAAATTATTAATATTTATTTGGCAAAACTTATGAAATTTGTTTAAAAAATTATTTTGATTTTACGCCACTAAACAATAACTTTACCAGTTTTTATATTCGAATGAATAGGTAGTATAAACAAAATTTATTAACCTTAGATTTTAAAAGTTTATGAGGAAAACGGTCTGGCTGACCGCCTTAGGAGAAAATTGAACTCTCGACCCCTGTGCTCTAACCACTGAGCTATGTATTTAGTGTTGTAGACAAGAATTATGAAAAATAAAATCCAAAATGTTCAGTGCACCAGTTGGAATTGTTTGATCTGAATAAGGCATCTGTAATATTACATACACTAGCTGTTATATATTTTACATACAAGCATGTAACTGTTTTACTGACTGTTATAAATTAACTTTGCTTAACCCTATGCATACCGGTCTTGTTTACGCATCCATATCCGAGGGTGTGGGGTGGTAAGCTCATAAGGACCCTCCTATTACTATTCCATTTAAAAATGGTCAAAATTATTTATTTCTAATCGAAATAATCTTTATTTATAAGTGATTTTTTTCTGCCAGAATCCCTATTTTTGTTGTATTTTATGAAATGTTACATGAAATTAATCAATACCTGAATCAATTAATTAATGTAATTAATGCCCTCAAGTTCTCTTCTTTGCATCCTACATAGCCCTAGCTTCGATTTGTTTGTATTTCTCATTTTTGGTGACTAATAAATGGATTATGTCTTAAAGTGATTTTATAATGTTAATTGTAACTTGATTTATTATTTGTTTTAATTATGTAATTTTATATTATGCAATACTATTTTTGTTTATTATATTACGTAACTATGTTTAAGTTAATTGTCTTCGCTTGTCTATATTTAAAGTCTATATATTAAACCAGCTGTCGCCTTATTAATAGTTAGATTGATAATGAGTAGTAGGAACTAACCGAAACATATATTATATTTTTATTTATTTGTAAATTGTGTTTTTTTTTACTTCTTTATGAATAACACTGAAAGTAGTATTTTTACTATAATTTCATTTTTCTCATTCTTACAAAGAGGTGCATTTTTAATGTGGTCAAGTGACCACCACTTTGAGTGCGCAAAAGTGAATATAACGCTAAAAGTTTCGAAACTGTATTTCGGGAAATGTCTTGAAAGCTTCACTTATTTATTAAAAATCACAGAAAATATGCAGGACGCATATATTTATATCAATCTTATTAATATCTTTAGATTATTTCTACTAATATTTAAATATTCAAATTTTGTCCATTTTTTTGTCTGCCTTCTGAGTCAAACACCCGTTCTTCTATTAACTAACATTACTTTTAATCATTAAGTATTCTTATCTACTAATACCTACCTATTAGAATTTTCTTATATTTTTCAGAATATGAATGTGAATGTTCCAATTTACTATTTTGTAATTCTTGTATGTCCATATTGTCTTGATTCTCATTTCCTCAAATACACAATTATTATTAGTATTATTATTAGAATTAAAATTAATGTATGGGCCCCACGATATCCTATGTATGGGCCCCAATCGCCTTATGGGCCAGTTTGATAATATTATATAACTTATGGGCCCCCTATATCACCTTATGGGTGCCTAGTAAATATATTTTATAATTTAAAGCCTGATGGGCCCCAATCAATATATTTTATAATCGTCTTATGGGCCCCACCAAATTTCAGGTGAAGCCCAAACGGACATAATATTCTCCTTATTATTATTATAAAACTTCCTTAATAATAAAATATTTGATAAAAATTATAAGTATTTTAATTAAATTATGTTACAATTTAGCATACGAAATTATTAAATCATTATTTAAGAAAGTAATACTCCTACTTTTAGGTATTACACTCCCAAAAATGCTGTAACTTTTTAGTTCGAATACATAGTATATCACCCTCTATCTTGATGGTGCGTACCAACATTGACATTTGATTCTGAAGTCATAATCTGATTGTCAACCTCAGCTTCATCAGATTGTTCACACCCGTAAAGTTGAACGTGAATATAGTTACTACAACACTTGACAGTATGCAAATGAGATTACAAATTATAATTATTGACATTAGGTAATGTTTCTATACAACAAAGAGGGGTGGTTTTAGACAGATATTTTACGCGTTTATCAGAACATTTTTTATATTAAAATTAAGCTGGACTAGAGTCCAAAACGCCATAAGCTGTATTTCAAGAATTATTCGTTTGAGCTCGACATCATCTTCAACTGAACACAGAAATAGAGTTCAAGGTATAACCTAACCTTGTACACTCACTCCTTCACAATTACAATTCAAGTCAATAATTTATAGTTAAAGCCGGCCGGAGAACTGTGAGATAAAGAAAAGCGCATAGTCCTCAGAGGTCCTTATAGGTACAAAATAAAATCGATTCACCCAAACCCATGCCACATGTTTCTGCGAATTCAATCTCACCATCTAACAAGTTTATTTGTCGACAAAATGTCTCGCTACTCAATCTATTTAAAATTTTACGCACACTTATGCTTAGATACGCATGTTCGTTGGCCTTTGAGAGTGTCATATTTAAGGTAGGTATAAGGCACATACTTCTTGTGTATAACAATACCCATGAATGCTCATGTTCAATTAGTTCTGAAAAGTACTTACTTTCTATAACACGACGACGTCGACTGATATCAGACAGAAACGTGCCAAGTGGACAACACCTTTCCATGAAGATTCACTTATTATTACATTATAATAATATTTAGATACAACGCCAATCTCTTTCAAAATTTATATTAAACTCAACATAAGAGACAAACGGGTTTTGCTTCATCAGACTTGAGGAATTATTTTTTATCTTATAAAGTAAGTTAGAAAAATTTCGTGTAATTATTTTGTATTTCAGGTGCGTACATATTACCATGAAAAGGGTATACTATAATTATATTTAGAATATAATGGAACTTTTTATTAAAATGCTTATTACTAGAATAAAATTATCAACAAACAATAATATATAAAATTGTAAGCTGTTGATATTACGCAATAGTTTATATTATTTTTAACCTTTCATTTATTATTCCTTTAATAACGTTTATTTATTATTAACTTTGTCTGCATTCATAAATACAATGAACTAAGATCTGGCTATACGTTGCTTCACATCTTATACACAGCAGTTATTATAAAAATGCTAAGACATCGTTTTTTCTATTATTCAAACCTCAGATTACCGAAGCATGTGTGAAATATGCAGATCGTAAGATTTTATAATAATTAGATAATGTTTCCAACAGCAACATACTACTTAAACTTCAAATGCCATTCCCTATTCGGGAATTAATTACCAGTGACATGCAAAGTATCAAAACAGAAACCTCCCAATTACAATTATGTCACAAACTGTTGAGTTTCAAATAGAATGAACTTAAGAAAATAATAAATATAATACTACGAGTATATACTGATGATTTTATCAAGACACCCCTTAACATAAACATTTTCATAGTTGTCAGATGATGTTAAATATGCGCTGTAATTCCTAAAGATTTTGAAAATCTGGTCGAAGTCTTCAATTAGTTAGTTAGCAATACAATACAAAATATTAATATAAAAACTTTTAGAATTTTCTTTACTTAAATAGAGATAAAAGCTTCAATTATCGTTATAGGTACATATATTTGTTTAAACCTGTATTTTTCTTTCAAATAAAAAAATGCACTATATAATATGTCAAATTTTAATTTCATGTTTATTACGACCGAATAATAAATAAATTTAAAGAAATTAAAGTTGAAATGTTTTTACTTCTTTTTATTTTTATTTTTATTCAATTAAATTTGCTTTCTCGGCGGGCTAATTGTATCAATAAACAAATAGATACTATTGAGTAATTTATGCCCATATTCTTTCAATATATATTAAATAAAATAAGATAAAAATCTAACATTATCAAACAAAATAAACAGAGACAAATTTATGTATTTTGAGAATAATTAATTAGCTTAAGCAATTTCTTGAAAATATTTCTATTTTGTAATCATTCATTTATACTTCATTACTAAAAGTATACTGGATACACCTATTTTTAAGGCAGTGAATAGTATCCTCGATCAAACATAGAATAATGACATTTGTCGGAATGAACTATATAAATCAAAACATTATGTCAGACGTCAGACAGCAACCATGTTCTTATTGATAAGCAGCTCCAAATTTTATAAGAAATCAGTTTTGACATTTATATATTACATGAGGATCATTATTCAGTGATATAATATGACATTTTATTAATTCTGTTATTCTGATTATTCTTGTATTTTTCTTTCAACCTCTTCTTGACGGTTAAGGCAGAAGTTGTAATTCAGTTATGAATATCGCTCAATATATAGACACTTATTCATGTTTTATAAAATATAAAATTACCATCAAACGCTTACTAATCTGAAGTCAAACATAATAAGTGCCAAGCTATTTGGAAATAATCTACGTTTTAACACACTAAAATCATTTTTAGGGTGTATGTATGTTGAAAGAGAACATTTTCAAAAATTCGGATAAATTTTATTGAGTATACAAAATAATATGATAGCATAACTTTTGATGACCTTCTTCAGTAGGACAAGAATAATGAATTGATAGTGTAATCATAAAATATAATTATATTTTTCCATTTTCAACAATTTCATATCAACTGGTCAAACAAGAAAGATCTTTGAAGGAAAAATAAATGATAAGTAAGAAAAATGATTCATCGTTATGGATTTCTGTCCAAAAATAAAAAGCATAACTTTCGATTATATATATATTATTTAAACTATATTTAAGTAAACAGAGCTACACGATTATAGTAAGTTATATAATTATTAGTAATGCAACATATACGCTGATGTATGTATGTGTGTTTGTGCAACAATATGTATGCGCATTATGAACTAAACTTTACTTTACTAATGCTTTAAAAAAATTGAAGTTAAAATAATATTTAATTGTCTTTTAAAATAATATGTAGAAATTTTAATGTTTTATTCTAGAAAAGGATTTTATAGAACAGAAAGTAAAATCCATGTTAACATTTTTGTTAAGTGCATCATGTGACCAACATACACTTACATATTGAAAAAATTTCTTCAAAATACCATCCCATGTTCCGATAAAATAAATTTTCTTTTACGAATCTTTAAAAGATGTTCTAAGATGTCAGTCTCGTGATTTTCGTGATTTGATCATGTCTTTCTTCTGTTCCCTAGTATTGTAGTTGATCCCTATAAGCTCCTACATTTCCTGGTTCACTTCTAACCACGACAAGTAAAGATAGTAGCCCCTGTAGGTGTTGTTGCTTTGTCATCCAACGTCATATATCTTGCTGGCTGTTGAATAAATAATTGTATGATTAAGTTCCGACTCTATGCATGTATGCGTTTACAATTTAAATTATATAGAAAAAGGTCATATTCCAAAATTTGATAAATATCGATTGTAGAAGATTTTGTAAATATATGAAATGAATTTCTTACACTATTTTAAGAGTTTAGAAAAATGTTTTCTTTTTATCTATATAGGTATAGCTGAAATGATTTATGAGTGTTTTATATTTAAGTTTACACTCGCATCAATTGTTTAAAAACGTAGAAATAACAATAAAAACTCTTCAGTAATATTACTCACCTTTCCGTAAAAAGCACTGTTCATTATTTTAATGCTTTCTTTGATCAAATGTTTTACTAGTTTTATAAGATGCCTGCTCTATGTGGAGACGGTGGCGAAAATCTGTTCACTATAAAATGAATGTTGTTGAAAATGTCGTCTTGTATATGGTTGTTGTTAGATGTGGTCGGTTTTGCAATCCTTGAAACACCAATTGTTCGATTGCGTATGCTCATTGCTACATTCTAAACAGCATTTAAACTATAATACAACACCTATAAAATACGGTGAAAGAAATATATATAGGGTGATCGAAAATTTCTGGCCTACTACAGTATTTTTTTCTAAAGAAAAGTACATTATTATATTAACTGAACAGATGTCTATTAAATGGAAAATGTACTAAACTTATCAAACAATATAAATAAATAGTCCAGATATTTTACTACAAAAAATCATCAATCTCACACAATTACAAAATGAGCAAACACAACATATTTAGTTTCGTAAATAAGTTTTGAATGACATAAAAAAAGTCTTAAGAAATTCTCCTAGGGGAATTTTCTTATTTTAAAGGAAATCCAAAATTGCCAACAGAGGTAAAAATGGACATCTTTGAGATCTAAATATGTCTTTATCTCCTAAACTATGTATTTTAGAATATAAATATATTACCAACAGATTAGAAAATTTTTAGAACATAGAAAATAATTACTTTCAAAATAATTTTAGTTCTGGCTATAGCGTTACGGCTTTATAAATTCAAAGTGACCACCATTTCATATAGAAATATGGCTATAACATTTTAACTACTAATTTTTTTATATATAAATGTATTACAGACATATAGAATATGGTATCAAAGTACCCAAATGATATTCAGTTCGACTAGAGCTTCACATCATCTGCCAATTAATGACCAATTTGTCTCGAAGTTCCAAGGATCAGTATAAGTAATTATATAGAAATTGTTTTAGCAGGAGTTAATTAAAATAGTCATTTAACGTGAAATATGTTATATGCATAGATGGAGAACTACCTATACAGTTATATTGTATATTTTTATATCTTATACGACGCCAATAATTATATCATAATGTCACACTAATTATCACACTTTATCAAGCTCCATGAATTGGTGGAAGGCTTTGGAACGTCATCAACTCTGGACATATGGGAATTGATCTGAGATAATGTACCTTACGTTTGGGAGGCTTCCATGCAGACTTGAGCTTACGCGAATGCATTGAATACTTAATGGATTTATCTGGGCTACAAGCAATGTTAATCTTGATTTATGCCCCCAATGAAGTAGCCTATATGCTGTGTGGCAAAACCCTTATTCGAGCAGTGCGCGCACACTTTATTATAGGCGCTGCTCAAAATGCCCTAATGCTGAAAGATTTTCTCGGTACGTATTTCTGCCACAGCAACATGACAAATAGTATATTAATGAATATGAAGATCCTAAATGTGGTTAAATAACTAGGCAAGGCCAAGAAAGCACTATGCTCTAGATGTAAGAAAGAATCAAGACTTAATTGGATGAAATGCGTGCTATCTATGAAAATAGTATGAATGGGCCTATGTCGACTGAAGACATTTACTTGTTTGATGTCCGAAATAAAATCTAGAATCGACCGCCTCGCGAAGCATGCTGAGTACTTGAATATTTCCTCCAAAACATAAATGCTCTGGGTTCAGTACATTGACATGCTAGATATCTTACGCAGATACATGAGAGCAGAGCGCACTGGAAACTGGGTCTTTCATCTAATGCTATACAGGTCATGATACTTTATCTGACAGCGTCGAACCACAACCTGTATACCAAATCTGCCAGACTATATTTACAATAGATGCAAAACCTGAAGTCTCAATACCCTAATGTCCAACAACGTTTTGATGAGGGGTTTCATGTCATTCGACGTTGTGGGCAGGTTTTTCTCCTGAACTGGTTATCTACCAAATCTAATAAGAAGTTTGAAGACCAGCAATAGCTCCCATGAGGTTGGATGACAGAGCAACATACCTGTAGGGGCTGCAATCTATGCCTGCCTTGTGTTTGAAGTGAACCTGGCAATGCAGGGGCTCATAGAGATCAACTCCAATATTGGGAAACAGAAGAAGGATATGACCAAATTAAGAAAATCAAGTGACTGGAAGTACACACTTGTAGCTCTATAATAACTACAGAAGCAAGACCCCTTAAGCAAGGACTGCAATCTGCGGAGCATTGCCACAAGTGTGCATGCCCCTTCTACCGTCAATGTCGATACAGCCCAAATAGTTTGATCTGATATATCAAAGGTATGGCAAAATATCTGATGATTACACCTAGAGGAGGAAGGACCAGGCTGTTACTCTCTTTGTGAAATCATAAGCCAAAATCAACGGAGATATAATCCAGGTAGATCTACAGGTCCTCTATCAGAGATTGATCACAGCTGCGCAAAAATCTAACCAGCAGGTGTCAGCTCTCAAGTATGAGTTATACACTTTTTGAACAGCCCTCTTTGATTCTCCTCTTTTGCTTTGAGAAGAACACAAACCACCGCTTATACCATTTGAGATATCATTGTTCCTGATGTCCCAACACACATCTCAGGTGATGACACTCAGTATGTCTGTATATGTCTTAGAATTATATTCTGGAAAGACACTTTTGCACCGCATTCCATGGACCAATGTATTTACCTACAGACACGTATGTAACCGGTACATTGAATGTGTAACAAAGAAGTATGGAAATACTATAGTCGTATTCGATGGATATGCAATATATAACGTAATGGATGCTACTCACACAAAAAGTTCAAAAGGCAAGCATAGAATGAGAATGGCAGAAATGTGACGAGGGGTTTGTACCACTTCTGACAACCTTAGATCCAGGATTCCTTAAAACTTTGATATCATTCAAAATATATTCATGAAACAAAATCCATTACGTTTTCTAATTTTGCTATTAGATTGGATAATAGTAATAATAATAGAAATAATAGACATAAAATTCTATAGTTAACTACTTGAAATAATATACAAGCATTTCATAATTTTTCGGAAAATGTACTGTGATTTGAAGTTATTTATAGAATAACGACCTAAGGGTTCAAAATAGTAACATGCTCAAATTGCTCACAGGGGGTCAGAAACTTCCGAACCACCCTGTTTATAGCATCAGTAACAAGAGAGACAATTCGCCAACAAAACAATAATTGCCAAAACATGATGATAATTCTATACAAAATTTGTCCGGGTTTCTATTTTTCTGTGAATGCGAAAAGCCTTCTTACTTGATGAGCTCCTTCATCTTAAAATAAATACATACAATATGAATACTAATAAAAAGAATTATAAATGAAATTAATGAAGCCTTAAAACCGCTTTGCTTGTTGCTGCAGGATGACTCGTTTTGTTGTTATTAATTTAAAAATTGTTTTGAGCAATTTGGAGTAGCTCCTCGATAGTTAGAATGGTTTTTGTATTCCACCCTTAATGATGTTTGAACATGTTGTTTCTCTACTTTATTTAAATAATGTAGAATATAAAGTAATTCTTAACATCCATAACAAAATCTACTTTTATCTAGAATAATACTTTGTGTTAATGTATACATATATAGATATATAACTATAACAATTTTATGATAATTGATTATGTGTAACTATCAACATATTATATGTTGATATTTAGTACGCTTAAACTTTTCCTTTACAAAATATACATACGTAAACTAATTTTTTAGTTTGACTAATTACCAAATATTATGTTCCTACAGGATGTCTTAGGATTTCTGTTGACATATATGTATATATTATTAGTGTGCCTTAGTGTGATAAACTTTATTTTATTATTTAATTTAATATATATGTATATATGTATATATTTATAAATTTCCTTTACCAGAAGGATAGAAGCAAAATAATCAACATTATAAAAGTTCCACCAAGGGCATATATAGAATAAAGTTAGCCTATAGCTTTCTTCCAGAATTATTTTTGATCATGAAGTATAACAATAATTTTTGTCTTATACTTAATACACACACATTCCTAACTTTGCTTTGGCGCAGAGAGAGAATTTATAAATGAATAATATATCAGTATAAGAGAAATTAAAAACGAAACATTGTAATAGATCAATCTACACGCAAAAATATGAACCGGATATTTCTAATATCCTTTAATTTCCAAGAAAATAGATTATATTAAAGATAAGAAAACAACGTTCATTGATTGTAAGTTATAGTAGAATTAATATAAATAATTACTTTCTATATGAAAACTATATTTTATGATTGACACAATTTGATGGGATGCTTCCGAAAGAATTTTATTCGACAAATCTTACTGGAATCACGTGTCAAATATGATGAATTTATTCATGTGGTAACAGACTGTAGTCACCCGACGTTTATAACTCGGATTTAAAAATTTATAAAATATGTATATATCAAATACAATTATAGGTACATACAGTATCTAAAATCGCACAAGAGATAATATTATGGATATTATGCTTCACTCAAATCTTGTAACTTCGTAGAATTCTCTCAATTGTTGAAATGCATTAATATTTGACCTTGAATCTCTCAGGTTACTATAAAATTAGGTCAATTTAAATCGTATTCTTCCCGATGATAACTGCTATCTTAATGGTAAGTGTTAAAGTATACGTACCAATTGAACATGACTGGGGATCCACAATAATACTCTCATAGTCCTGCTAAGCGTGGAGATATATTTGAAGTTAATTTATTGTCCTAATTACTTTATCGAACTTCTATTGTACAAAGGTCAATATTAGTCTCGAGTGGAAAACTATGACCAATAAAACATAAATTTGATCAATTGTGACATTTTATGGCGGGTTACCTACATATAGCGAAGCTACACCTACATATATGTAGCCATGAATGGTCATAAATTCAGACGTTTTAAACGTTTTAAAGATTTATTCATTATTTAATACCCATAGGGTCAAGTTACTCGCATCTAAAATATTTATTATTGCTAACACGGATTGCATTTAAGCTGGTAAGCTTTTGTTTTCTATTTTCACAAATATGAAACAAAATTAAACTATAGCCTCTTCCAAATAGGATTAAACGACATTTAAAAAAATAGTCAGTACGAAATTTCATAACCTGTAAATATGTCTTTAAAAATCATTAATAAAATATACTACATATATATGTACATATATGTATTTTTAGTCTTATTAAGATAAATAAATTTCAAATATAACATATAAATAGGTACTACAAATAAAATACCAATTGTATAGGTACATCATATATAAATTGACTAATAAAACTTTATAGAGCTAAATTCTGTTTGTAAAGTGAAATAGATACTTTTGAAGTAAGTACACTACATATTGAAACCTCTGCTTAGTGAAGTACTCAAATAAATGATGAATTAATAAAAATGGAATTATTGAAAGCTTTTTTTACCTGTCATCCAGAAAGATGACAATATGGTTTGTATTAAATATGACTTTAAATATTTCTTTACTGACTAGTAACTGTGTCAGTCCGGCACTTAGCACCCTGAAAGAGGGTGATTGCCAATGAACGTGTTCAAATGAATTAGTTTTTGATGTAGTAATGTACATATTATACTTAATTCAGCAAGTAATGACATCGATAGAAAAAGGTGCGAAGAATATAATGATATTTCATATTTCAAAAAATCGATTATAACAGAGTGAGTCGTCGTTGTAATCTTATATACCCGAGGAAAACTTAAAACAAATCAATACATCGATAGTCTCTTTTATTGTCCCATTATCTCCTTCAGAGGACAACATGGAGGACAACAATGAAAGTGTTCCCAAGCCGCACTCAACTGTGACATTTATGAAAAAATCCTCCTCCAACACAGACTCAAACCAGAGCACCGGTAAGAAGGAGGATGAGGACCGGCCCCAGAGAAACGGTAGCAAGAGCAATCACGACAACAACGATACAGACAACTCGGCGCAGACGGCCAAAAAGAAGATGGAGAAGAAGAAGGCAACGAAGAATAACATGCGGATTGCGGCGTCCACTGTTGTGGTGCCAGATGGAGGCTGGGGTTGGGTCGTGGTTTTTGCCAGTTTTATGGTTCATGTTATCGCAGATGGGGTCACCTACGCTTTCGGTGTGCTCACTCCGGTTATCGTCAATCACTACAATTCATCACGAGAGATGATGGGCTGGCTGGCCTCCATTATGGTTGGCTTTACACTCGCTTCCGGTAAGTGGAAATGGTCGTTACATTAGAATTTATAATGAAATTAATAGATGCCATAATATGGATTTAAATAGATGGTCTTTGTTGTAATAATAATAAAACAAATTTCTTCTTATTGTATGTAGTCTTATTATGTAGCAGAAGTAATATGTATTTGAAATCATCAAATAATATTCATTAGATAAGCTGGAACAGATCTAAAAATACACTTGTGGACTAAGAAACAAATTTTGAACTCCTCGTAACCAATATCACGATTTACTGTAGAAATCACGTGATGAGAGTTAGGATAACTTGTGTAAAACATATTATTTTATTAAGCGCACAGAAGTTTTGTGTGTTTTTAAATTAAAGAATACCGAAAAACTGCAGCCACCCGAAATAGAAACGCAGTAGATGATTTTTGATGAGATGAATAAATTAACTACCAGCAATGTCGTTTTTCACAAAGAAACAAACGAATGCCTAAAAATAACGAATAAACAAAAAGTCAGGTTGCGAATAAATGAATTTCATCATCAGATGTGAGAGTATTCTTAAGATATTAAAATACAGAAAACAACATAAATAATTATATTAAAGGTAAACATTCAAATCAATAATATTATCAATTGCTAGATATTTCTGCCACTTATACCTACCTCTTAGAACATGGATGAAGGGAAACATTTCAAATGTTAGTTTATACTACAAGTAATCGAAAATTTCGTATACATTTAAATATCCAATGCCTTATGAGCTCCAATGGCAAGCTATTTGTAAACTCCATAAATCAAACATATATTCGTGCTTGGATTTGTAATTTATAAATATCGAGAATCTGCAATGATTATAATCAATGATTAATAATCGTTAAAAACTTCAATTTTTAATGCATGATCGCAAAATTGAGACAGTGATAATAATAATGTCGTTATATATTCTAAAAGATATGATGGCAGCGCTTACTGTGATTGTGTTACAAATGAAAACTTCTATTGATTTATTAGTACAATTTGTATGAGTGCGACTGTGTTTTGAATTTTTTAGTTCTTACAAAAGACTGAATTAGATATCATTCAAGTACACTCTTTTAATTTTGGTTCCATTTACAATTTAAAATATGTGTTTTGTTAGATTTGTTAAAGCTGGATAAACCAAATTCAATATAGATGACATAAAAGATAACATAGCATGACTAAAAGATAAGAATGAAATGATTTATCACGTCATTCACTGAATGAATGGTGTGACATAATATGTCTTAAACTTTACAGTCGATG
The DNA here is from genome assembly GCA_036023295.1 of Invenusta paracnida. Taxonomy (NCBI): domain Eukaryota; kingdom Metazoa; phylum Platyhelminthes; order Proseriata; family Coelogynoporidae; genus Invenusta; species Invenusta paracnida. The sequence goes on from JAYRBW010087950.1 coordinate 15,775, forward strand.
GATTTATAAAGCTTATTATGATCCGACTTTGAGTGCATTATATGCAGATATTGTCGTTAAATCACAATTTAATTTTTTAAATTTATGTCATTGAAAGAGCAGCGTAAATCAATTGGAATTCATTATAAGTGGTAAATCTATCTGTTTCCTAAACGCCAAAGTGTATCGCACCATTTCTTCAATTACAGTAGTATTTTATTAATCTTGCAAAATTACACCTGTAGTATTGAAAATATTACAATGATTGAAAAACCTATCGCCACAATAAAAATGCGATACCATTAGACGAGAGCAAACTTAGTCTATATCAGATATATCGCACATGGCATATATGTACATTCATTGCGCAATATAACTTATAAATAATTGTAAATAATTTCAATATACCTTTCAAATATGTAATATGCATACGTTTTGTAGCAAACATCTAGAATACTAAACCTGTTATATCATATTGGAAAATTTAACTAGACCTTTACACTTCATAGTTTTAATAAGATCTTTGATTAAACAAATGACCTTTCATGATATTTTCAACAGTTTATAACTTAGCTGTGTGTGATTGTGCGAGTATGTAATCTTAACGATTGAAAACACATTTTTCAAAAAATAAACTGCTAAGTGTAAATAAATACATTACTTGTTTGCATATTTAAATATATTTATATTTACTAAATATAATAGGATTCAAATACCATACCTACCATCAAATTAGAATGTGTGAACTCTTTTAATTTGGAAATATTTTCATTCGTTTTGTAACATTGCTTTAATTTCTCCATTTTTTATAATTTAGTATGCAGCCATTATGAAATGTCGAAAAAATATATTTTGATTAATTTTATTTTTTAGTTTTTCAGTATAAAATTTAAATTAAATTTGATAAACAAAAATATACATTTTTTTTATTTCTTATTTAAATATTATTAAACTTAAAATAATGCATAAATCACATTAACTTCAAAAGAGGTCATATTTATTTTAATAAAAATAAATAATCTTTGATTTTATTTCCAAATCCCAATTTATTGATCATCTATATTCCTCAGAGTTTAAGTAATGAAGCCCAAGTCTGCATGTTGGTGATGCATGCATAGTAAATATCACTTTCCTGTATTGAAAATATATAATTACATACCAACTGTCGAATATGTATAGTTTCACTAAATATAACATTCCAAATAGCTACACAAACTGTATTTGTTCGTGTTAACAACAACTTTAGTTTATATAATCTACTATTCTCACATGATATAAACATGTCTAGGTACACATTATATCACCAAATATGCTTTTTCATGAAAACGGTGCGTTGATATAATCTGACCATAGGCTGACAATCCATCTTATTTAAATCCCCAAAGTTTCTTACTCTGGAGAACGGCTAAAGTGATAAATGACAGTTACTGACAAGTGGAGTATTCTGCATGTCAAAGTCATGTCAGCCAAACGCTCTATGTAGAAGTAAGGACTTTGAACTGTGCGGGGCTATCCATTTTGTACAGTTAGCGTCATGTGCACATTCCGCTTATTGATGTTCATTATAGGTAATTGTGAGAATAAGCGAGTATGATTTTAAAGATTACTATTCAGGAAAAATTATATATTATTCTTAAACTAAACAACACATACAAAAGCAAGCAAAATTATAACTTGAAATTGGCATTAGTTATAGTAATTTTAATAATACGATTTGTGAATATACTAAAATATATGGATTTAAACTTGATATTAAAATTCTAAAATCATACATCAATGAAAGATTTATGTTACATCTTTATTATGTTACATTAGATATTATATCTTAAAATATACTAGAACTGTTCTAACCAATTATTTCTGAAATCAATATTAATATCAGTATTCATTATCTGATGACCGAAATAATTATTTAATATTGAGCATATAAATACGAAATAAAAATAAAGACAAACCTTTTGGACAGTTCCTTTTGGAAAGTCAAACATAATTCAACAAATAAAAAATAAATATTATTTAATGCATTTTGTTATTGTTCAGCTTAATAATTATATTAAGTGCATTTTATTCTGCAAATATCTGTAGACAAAAAGCTAGTTGATGACGATGCATTTTATTCATGCAATTTTCGCATAAGAAGTATCATAATGACAGAAATTACCAAACGTTATTTTCTAAGAATCTCTCATATATATAATGACTAAATCGAAGCTCACTGGGGTTCCAAAGAATAATATCTGTTCAGTATGTCACGTGATAGGATATTAATTGGCATCAGAATTCAATATCAACGGTACTGTTATTACATCTCATGGAAATATATTACACATATAAATATGTACTTCTAAGGAAAACTGAGGATGAGGAGGGGGTTGATCTTCATCAAATATAAATCGTCAGTAGTTAAGGCAATGAATATAGGGACTAATGTAGAATCGGCATGGTGTCCTAATTGATAAGGACCATCTGTTGACCACAAACAATGTTTTTGTGGAAAAGTCAATCAGAAATAATTATAGAATTATACTTCTTCGTGTTCATTTCATAGCAATACATATAATTATTATAGTGTCTTGTGTGTCTGCCCATTATTTCTGATATTTATTTAACAGTGTATTTAACACATGACGAACCTATATGATTTTTATCTGCTGGCACATATGCCTGTCACAATATGTATAATAATACGATTCTCGGAATATCTGTATATTTGTGTGTATATGTTGAAGACGCTGCGTCTAGCTTTAAAGACTAGCATTTATCAGTAGCGCTATATTGTACATGCAGTAAAGAGGAATTTTTAAAGTGCACATAATGATATAATATACAATTTACTTATCATATTGAAACTAATATATAGCCATTGTAAGTGTAGAACATGACATTTAAGCAAAATAAATAGTTACATAAATATTTATTACAAATTTTAAATCATATTATATTAGATTGCATTATTACTTATATAATGATGATAGGTAAGTTGCTTTAAATCATTCATTAAGTAGAAATATAATTTTTGAAATGAAATAAATAAATACGATTTCAAAAATCGGATCATAAACTTAAATTTAACTATATTTAGAATTAGAATTTTTTTATGAACATATCTTATATAGGTATACGTGAATATAAAGTATGTTTATGTATATAATTATTTTATTATTCACATTTTCTGAATACATTATTAGCTTTTTAAATTATAATTTAAAAAGCTTATAATGTATTCAGAAAAGTAAATTTAGTATATATATATATAAACAAATAATATAACAACGTTTAATTCTAATAATAAAGAAGAGAATAATTAAATAAAAACTGGAAATGCATCCCATTGTAATTGTACTGAATAGGAAATATGGATTCGATAATTTTAATGTATAATTTCAAATTGATGAGGTGTTTTAGATTGAAAAAATTGCAAGTAACTAATTTTTGTTGATTAATAATTCTTTTCGGACAATATTTATAAGTAATACGGAACAGACAGAATTATCCAATGAAATTACGTAGCTCGATAAGGAAGATGTCCGATAACCAGTTAATATGAGTTTGATGTATGTTTCGTATCTCTTGTTCACATATTTAAAATATATAAGTAGGTATGTATATTCTTTAGCGTTTGAACCATAGATTAATTATCAATTATTCATTGCTCAGAGTTTTACATTTTTTTGGTTTTGTAAGCAATTTTTTATTATTAATTCTGTAAGCAGCCTGTTTTAAATAAACGACAATAAAAATCGTTGTATTTGTTTTACTTTATATACATACTTATATCCATAGAGTAATGAATACTCGTTATTCTTTACTCTGCGCTTATACCTTTACATATACATGCATATATCTATATTGATTAATTTCTATGAGTTATGCATATTGTATAATAATATTGAATCGACTATTAAGTTTACACTAATTTAAAAGTAACCTGTGAACTTGAAATATACTGTTTTATATATTTGTTTACAAAACTATAAAATATACTTTATAAAACTGCTATATTTAAAATATTTAATATTTAAAAAATGTACAGGTATAAGGACTTTGCTGTATTAAAATACACACATTTAATCAATCGTATTCAATAAATCAATTTTCCTTACATATTTAATACTATGGAACCGAAAGATTTATAAATTTGATTTAAACATGGAACATATTTATATTTAGGCATAACTATATCGATCGGTATTTCTTTAATAAAATTCCTCTTTATACGTACACAAGAAAGTTATGCAATTCATCATAAACTTATTGTCTCTATGCTACTTATATCTTTATGCTTTTCCCCTTTATTCTGTTTTCCCCAATCAGGGCCTTTGGCCAGTATATTATCGATTAAATACGGTTATCGATCGGTCACAATTGTTGGCGCACTATTATCTGGAGTGGGATTTGCTGCGATCAATATCTACGACAGTCTATGGGTTCTCTTTGTGTGTGCTGGATTTATCACAGGTCAGTATCAAAGTTGGTTTTGTTGTTAGTTAGCTAATTAATTTGGACTTATATTTTTTCGTCGACTCAGGTAATTTATTTCACAAGACAAAAAGTAGATGCATAGAGAGGCCATTAGGGCTCTTTAGAGGCCGGTTAGGGGTATGTTCTGTCTATAGTTAGTTTTCTGTAACTTTGGCTATGGCTGAAAATCTTCCTTTTTATATATATTTTAGTATATTTTGACCCTATAGGCTACAGTTATTGAGAGATGAAACTGAAAATTGGTATGAATGTACAACTAGGTATATATACATATATATTTGGCTAGAGAATATGTTCTGTCCAGTGGTTTTCTGTAATTCTGGCTCGGGCAAAAAATAATGGTTTTGGCTCGGGCGGAAAGTTGCCTTTACCGGCTTTTAAACAATTTTTTCTCCATTTTTAAAATATCTTAAAATGAATTTTCTACTATGTTATTCAGTTTTGCATTAAAAGATTATCCACAAATTAGAAGACAATCTACCTGGAGCAGAATATGTAGGGGAAAAAATCTGTTTACGCAAATTTTTAAAAGTAATCTAAATTGAATTTGTGCTTCGGTTTGTGCTACATATTAATTATAGATTTGTACTACTTGACCTACTTATATCTACCCGTTTGTAACAATGCATACTTGTACGTGCACACATGCCAACGTAATTGTGCAAAATCTTGATTGTATTTTTTGCAACACCTCAATACATAGGTTATTTCTAACTGATATATACAGTTTGATAGGGTGGTTTTATTACGTGTGTAAATTGCAGTTCATAACACTAGACCTATATACTAAAGAGCCCTACTTTATCTGTAAGACTATCGAAAGTCTTAATTGGCCGACTGTTGATTAATTCAAGTGGTCAAGTTAGATTTTATCGTCACTCAATTTTTAATATACCTGAAAGGTGTACAAATGTCATGCTATGTGTTAAATATTTTGTTAAACACTTAAAATGTTCGATAGTATCTCACCTATATTGAAGTACCTATAGTATAAATATATATCATATGTACTTCGTATGAACATATCATACTACAAAATTATGAACATAGGCGCCCTGTCCATAATTAAGTTTTTAATGTCAAAATGATTTCTTTAAAATGAAATATTATAACATTTATTTACTTTTACAATGAGTTTAGTTAATTGTAGGAACCTTGAAAATGATAATATAAATATAAAATAAAATGGTATATTTATCAATTTTAAATTTTAAGATTTTGTATTTAATGAAAAGAATGTTATACACTTACTCTATAAAACTTTTCATATTATATACGTGTAAATATTTATAAAAAACTCTATACAACAAGTCATATAAACTTTTCTCGTATAAACTGTTAATATAAAAACTATATATAATATGTAAAAGGAACAACTGCGTAGATACCTATTGATATACCGATATTATATACGCACAGAGGGGCTATAAATTTATATTTTTGTTGTGTGAAATATCATTATATAATATTGCTTGTCCAAAATCAGTGGATTTCATGCATGCGACCATTCACTATATGAAGAATTTTTTTTCGAAATTGTACGTGACATTTTTGTATATTATGTACCTATTATTATTTATTATTAATGTGTATATATTACAATATTGTCATTCAATACATAAATTTAGAATATTCCACTTTTATTTTGTTCTTTATGTTATACATTTTAGACGGATAACATACATTTGTATATGGTACTATTTTTAAATTCGCTGTATTGTCATAATTGTATTATA